>JAQQSZ010011270.1:0-12293 GCA_028646595.1 Phalanger gymnotis | reverse complement strand
GGAATTAAAAAAAAAATAAAAGTCTAGGGACTTACCTCAGGGTCACACAGCTAGTAGGTATCTCAAATAGGATTTGAACTCAAGTCCTCCAAACTCCAAATTAATGAATCAATCCACAATTCCTGATTCTTTATTTGCAATGTTTAGAGACCGATGTCTTTCTCTCCATTTGAATTGCTACCTCACTATTTCAGTCTCTTATCTACTCAAGTGTAGACTATTTCAATAGCCTCCAAACTGATGTATCTACAGTTTTTCTGCTTCAATCCATCCAACACCTAGCCCTCAGATCGATCTTCCTAAAACATTTTAAATATAGCACTCCTCTGTTTCCATCTCCTTCCCTATCCATGTTCTACTCACTACCCTTCAAGATGACTCAGTTCAAATCCTACTTCCTCTAGGGAGTGTTCCACGACCACACTATCTGAAAGTGCTTTTCTCCCCTGAGCTGAGTTTCTTCTTTGCACCACTGTGTCGCTTCTCTTAAAATCATGGAATGTCAGTCCTACAAAGAGACATTAGAGACCACGGTTCTGATTCAGCTCCTAAAGAGTGGGTCTGATGATATTAGCATTGTGCTGACTGCTTCAAGATCTATAAAGCAAGCCACCAAGCTTGACTTTGGATTTCAGTTTCTGAAATTTTAAGCCAAGAAATATGCAGGAAGGAACACTTTTTTTAACTAATAGCAAAAAGTGGCTCTTTCCAGTAAGGCAAAGAACACATACACACACACACACGTATGTGTATATATATACACACATGCACATATATCCATAAACCCCACGTATATACATATATTTTTCTCTAATTAGAGATACTTTGAGTCATTAATAAAACATACATATACATACACATATGTGCATATATGTGTGTGTGTGTGAGAGAGAGAGAGAGAAAGAGAAAGAAAAAGAGAGAGAGAGAGAGTGGGGGGAGAGAATGTTTTCTTCTACCCACATAATGGCCACCTCGAGTTCCCAGAACCATCACTTTCAAAGACAGGCAGTGACACAGCTCTCCCTGGAACAATTGCCAACGGTCCCAGCTGGGAAGATTCAGGATAAGTGGGATATAAGTCTTTTAGACACCGATCAGGGAGACTAAGCAAACATCGTACTGAGGGAATGGCACCGGAGGAATTGACTATCTCAGGGTGTGAGAATCTAACCTTAACAATTACACCTGTTTTGTGCAAGCCATCTATCTCAAGGATACTATAGCAGTGCCAGGGATACAGTCTATTCAATCATTCAAAAGCCTGAAAACAACAGCAGGCTGACAGTTTGCAGAGACTTCTAGGGTCTCTTTGATAATAAGATTGCCCTTCAGGGACAACCTAACTGTGCCAAAGGGGGAAGTGAACTCCTGAAAGGGTTTGCATAGACTCACACAGTCGGTAAACAGCAGAGTCTAGACTCAAAAGCAAGTCATCTGATTCCAAGTCTAGTTTCTTTCTGCTATCGCTCTCAGCATTTCTTACTGCCTAATATTAATCTATTGTATGTATCTCACCAATCACGTCAACTAAATTGGAAATTCCTTGAGAGTATGTAACTCATTGTCTAACACAGTGATTTTTTTTTCTAAAATAAATATTTTTGACTTTATCTCTTTATACTCATTCTATTTTAGGCGTGGCTAAATGGAGTAACAAATTGCAGTAGATAATGAGATGGACCTGGAGCCAGGAAGCTCCAGATTTGAGCCCTGCTGCCAACACATTCTGTATGTGTTGGGGTAAATCCCTTAACCTCTCAGTGCCGTAGGCAAGTCACTATTATAATAGGTTAAAAAGAAAGGCACATCCTGTACTGGGAGAGAGATGAAATCCCAGGTCCAGGCTCTGTCCCGATTCTATTTGAGACTCTTGGCAATCTGGCTCTGTGAGGTAAGTGCTATTATTCTATTTAAGGCATTCAGCAATCTTGTTCCAATTTGGAATCCTATATTTATTGATGCTTCTGGAGCTCAACATAACATTTCTTGCCTTTATATATTCAGGAAAACTATACCCTTGCCTCATGCCTGGAATGCATTCCCTCCTCCTTTCACCCTTCAAGGGTCCAAAGCTTAATTCAAAGGCCAGTTCCTCCCTGTAGTTGTCTCTCTTCTCAAGTACCTCAAGACCACATTGCATGATCCCCTTTGACCCCCTCGATCTTTACTTTTACTTATATTAACCTGAATACAAGCTGCATTCTTTAAATGGAAAACTATGTTATTTTTGTCTTCTGCCTAGCACAATCCCTTGTACACAGTAGGGATTTAGTCATTGTTTGCCGAATTTAATTCTACATGTGATAATAGTTCACAGTTACATACCAGTTTAATGTTTGCAAGATACTTTAAATGTATTGTCTCATTAAATCCTCATAACAACCTTGAAAGGTAGGTGCTGGTATTTCCATTTTACAGATGAGAAAATTGACTCAGAGAAGTGAGAGAATTCACCCTCAGGTCTTTTGATTTCATTTTACACATTCAGAATCATCGTCCTCTAATATTCCCTTAATTTTGTCCTAATCTGCTCAGGAAGTGATAGTGGCTCCTTGTGGCTCATCATATCAGTTTCTAAAATCCTTATTTTGGGTTCCAAGACCCCTTCCTTCCAAACTTTGCCATGTTGCTCTCCTTTGATCACTGAGCATATATTTATCACTCCACCCAGGCTGCCTAGTCCCCTAGTTAGCAGACATATGCCTCAAATGTCATCTAATCCAACCCTTACATGGGGCTTGAATTCCCTTTATTGTATTCCTCAGATCAAGCTACTTCCAGGTGTGAAGAGTTACCTGTAAGTCAGTTTTATTTTCATTTCTGGGCAGCTCTAAGAAGTTCTTCCTTCTCTCTGAAGTCCTGAGTTCAAAGCCTGGCTCTACCATTTACTATTCTACGACCTTGGGCATATCATTTAAACTCTCTAAGCCTCAATCTCTTCGTGTTTAAAATGAGAGTTTGGGACTAAATGATCTTTATGATTCCTTGAAACTCTAATTGAGCCTCAAATGAAATACTATAGGTAATGCACTCTTCAAATTTTAACTACACAAGTGCCAGGACCAATTACGATGGTTCTTATATGAACCAGCATTTCTAGCCTAATGAGCCTCCTTCCCGCAAATTTTCTTCCTCATGGTTACTATTGAACCCCACTCCTTCCTTCCTAACTATGCTCTCAATATTTGCCTCTTCTATGGTTAATTACCACTTGACCTTAATCAACAATCTTTTCTAAGTAGCCCACACATAGATGTACATTTCATAATCATCTTTATTTTTTTTACATAATTCTTTTCTTTTTATGTGTCATTTCCTTCCTGTTAGATGGGGATCTTCTCATAAGCAAATTCCTCCCTCTTTGGCATTTTCCTACCATTACCAATACAGGCCTCAGAATATGGGAAACTCAGTCTGAAGTTTTGGAATCATAGAATCATAGACCTACAGTTTGAGGGCACATTGGAGATCATCTAAGCTCATCCTCTTCATTGCATAGGTGAGGAAACGGAGGCCCAGGGAGGTTGTGACTTACCACCCGCCTTCCCCCACCCCCACACATGATAAGTGTCAGAGACAGGATTTAAATCCAGGATCTCTAACTCCAGAAAGTGCTTATTTCTGCTATATTGACTGAATAAATGCCCAGTCTGATCCCTTGGTCTCTCCAAGATCAGCGTAAATGGAAGAGTTGCCCTAATAGGCCAAATTGACTTCCAACAGAATTCATTTAGTCCCTAATTTAGTCTGAATTTCCCCACTCTTAAGACAGTACATTGTACATAGTAGCTGCTTAATAATTGTTTGCTGGTCTGAATTTCTGATCTCATCTCTGACTCAGAAAAAAAAAAGCTCCTCAGATCTGAACCCAAAGGAATACCCAACATGTACTGGGTTTACCTCAGGAACTAAAGCCCTTGTACCAGCCAGCATCTCTCACACAGATTCCTTTGTCCAGGATTATTTGTCCAGTACTTACCTAAAAGCCATCCTTACCTCTATCCACTTGTTGAATCCCAATTCTATGAAAAGTCTCTACAGCTGCCTTCCCTCAAGTGAAGCAATCATCCTTGCTAAGGGGTTGGAGAGGCCCTGGAAGAAGATATTCCCTTGTTCCTACCCTTTAGTGTCCCCTCTTTATCTTTAAACACACTTAGATGTCAGGATGACTCCCCTTCCCACTTTCTCTGCAGTGGTTACACTTTCTCCTTCCATCCAAATTATCTCTTTTCCCCACCAGGCAAGAAAATGTAGATGTGATTGTTATTCCTGATGGGACATGGGGAGGAGGATTGGGAAGGGAAAAAAATTGTCTCTCTTGTGGGAATCTTCTCAGGTGAAAAGATCAAAGAAAAACAATTCCTCCCATGAGGAGACTAATTAGGAAAAAAAAATGTTCTAGCTTGTAATTAGAAGTGCCCCAACTTCAGTTCTCTGTTTCTCTCTTCTCAGACTCTCAGACTTTCTAAAACTGACCCCAGATCTTTGGAAAGGAAGCACAACATCTTGATTTCGACTGGATAAGAGAGACTGTTGGAATAAATTTGGTGAGCACACTAGGCTTGAAGGCTGATCAAAAACAGAAGCAAGTTTTCTAATCCACAAACATATTTAGTATCTAATAGATAAGAGGCGTGATGAAGGATCTGAGTGACTCAGACGTTACCCAGGTCTTTAAGAGCTTCTTACCTAGTTGGAGAGATGACTATGTCTCCTTCCCACCCCCTTGTGACTGTGCCTGGAGGCCTTCCTTCTCCTTTGCCTATTGAAGGCCTACTCATCCTTTAAAACTCAACTCAAAACATTAGCTACTCCAGGAAACTCTCTAAGGTAACCTAGAATAGAGAATTCAGACTGAGGGTGGATTAACAAGCAGGGTAATCCAACTGACTGGGGCTTAGAAAGAGGAGGAACTTGAATATTAGACCCAGGTAGTGACATCTCTCCCTTTGTTCTGTACCTCTTTACTCCAGTGATCACGTATAAGAACTATAGTTACGGAGGTTTATATCTTGTTATCTTCTTGACTTGATATGTAAGCTACATGAAGGATGATCTTATGTATTGCCCAATATTGTACCATAGGCAAATCACTTAACCTCGTTTGCCTCTATTTTCTCATTTGTAAAATGAGCTGGAGAAGGAAGTGGCAAACCATGACCCAGTATCTTTACCAAGAAAATCCCAAATGGGGTAATGGAGAGTCAGACACAACTGAAATGACTGAACAATGACAACAACAACATTGTACCTTTCCCAGTACTGAGAAACATGCTGTGTAAACAGTCGATGCTTCATAAATGTTAGTTGAATGATAGAATAAAGGAATTAACTATGAAATCACTAATAAGGCCAGAAGGCAATATAGGCAAAGTACCAAATGAATTATAAAGAGGATAACTACTATGAATAGATGAGAAAAGCTTTGGAAAAATAAGTGAGGTGGGGAATGAGCAAAAGTGCAGCCAGTGTTGGAAAGAAGGCCGAAGAGGTTCTGTCATTGGGAGGGAGGCAGGTCTCAGTGAGTCCCAAAAGATGGATGGAATTGGAAAGAAAAAGACTGAAGATAAAAACCAGTTTGTGATCTGTCTATGGAACAAGCATTCCACAGAACACAATAGAAGGGGTGGGTAGCTTTGGAGTGGGATATTGGTGTGATTGAGTTGAAAGGAATAGGAATTAGAAGTCAGGCAGAGGGGGTTAGAGTCCTGTTTGAATGATAATAGCCTGGGGTTCAGAATCACTGGGATGGGCAGATTGTGCCGGGGAAAATTCATTGATCATTGAAAAATGAGATCAGATAGGTTTCCACTGTCCTGTGGGGTTGGTCCTCAGGGTGGAGCTCTGGGAGAGGTGCTTAGGGAGTTCTAGAGGTGACCAGTGCTGGAAGCTTAAAGAATGGGGTTATTTCCGTCCCCGCAAGGCAAGAATTTAGCAACATTCAGGCAGAGGTTCAAATTGCTTTGGAGAATTGCTGGACCAATTCACAGCTCCACCAGCAATGCATTCATGTGATTGTTTTCCCACAGTACTTCCAAATTTCTCATTTCCTTTTTTGTCAACTTTGACAATTTGATGAGTGTGAAGTGGAACTTCAGAGTCAGGTCACACTAATTTGCATTTCTCTATTAGTGATTTGGAGTATTTTTCATATGGATATAGATAGCTTTATTTTTTCCCTAGTAAGCCATCTGTTCGTATTCTTTGGCCATTTATCAATTCAGAATTAAGTCTAGCTCATTTTTCATAGTCAGTGTCTATATGAGCTTTTGTTAACTGATGTAATAGCTCTGAAGTTATCTTCTAAGTGCATATCATATTCTGGTCAGCAGTTATTCTTCATCCATTTGGTTTTACCTGTGTGGATAGTTAGGTCAAACTACTTTGCATGATTATGGATCTTATTTAGGAACTAATAGGGCTTACATGAAATATTATTAATATATGAAATCTATTTAGTTTAGATATTGCAATAGATAGCTTCTGTGTCTATGAAAGCACTTTTAACAAGGATATATCTCCATATTTTAGCCAAAAGAGAAACAGTTACTATTTGGTATTTACATTCACTCTGTTCTAGGAGGACAGGGACCTATTGTCCAATCTATGAGCTCCAGAGTGAATTGGGTTTAAAGCTTGGTGTTTGAGAGAGAAATCTAGCCAGTAAACGCAAATGTAAAGAGGCAGCCTTCAGCTGTCGATACAGAGCATAGAGAAGCCTATTCACTGAATGGGTGTCACCTTACTCAAAGTGAAAACCTGAAAAGACCTTAGCCTGAAAGGGCCAGGGTCTCCCAATGCATCCTAGGCCATCTCCAGTCATCCTGGTGAATATCAGGCCACTGGACCCAGAAAAAGTAAGTCTGGTGACCTTGCACAGGCCTCCCTCACTCAAATTGAAGTCAACTGCAAGTCATGTTATCATTTCCCTGATGTCATGGTCCTCTTCGAGAACAAAGGACAAGCACAACGATCTCCATATTTTATATCATGTTCAATATTAATAATCAGGGAACCATTGAACAAAGTTATCTTGGTTGTTACATCTTTCAAAAAATCTTATATGCTTTTTCCATATGCATGAGTGATACCTTGCTGGAGAAGAGCCTTTAAGGTACGTTGCTCTATCATTGAGTACATTGAGATGTTACATTCTTGACACCCTTCACTCAGTTGTGTGACTTTAATATATGGTTGGTGGTACAACCATTGGTAAAAAACAAAAAAAAAAAAACCAAAAAATATTACAAGACGTTTGATGAATAAAGGTATCTATTGTTATTTCTTTTATGGTAATTGAGTGAACCACACTGACTCCATCTTTTGGCTCAATCTGGAGCTAGCTCAGTCCTCTTTTTATTCAATTATGTGTCTTGTCCCATTTCTGTCTGGTGAGAAAATTTTATTCAATTATGAGAATTTTAAGAAAACTTTATTGCATTGTTTGAATTTGGCCCTGCATGGCTGGGCAGCTGAACCACCTCCATCTGTTGCTTAGAGACCCTTATCTGAGGACCTAGGGGTTATGCTAATGAGAAACCCAGTCAGATCTGAAGATTGAGGCAAGAAGTTTTCTCACAATTAGACATCTCGATCAACCCATATGTCATCTGAAAACTGGCCCTGTACTGGTCAATTAGTTATTGTTTCCATGTTCCTTTAATTGAATACAGATACATGGGGGAATTTCAGGGAAATGCACCTGTTCAGTCTCCGCCTCTCATACTTGGCTAGTCTGTAATCTTCCCTCCAATTAGAAATCAGATTACCTAATTCTATATCCTGATTTATTGTTTTCTTTAAATTAATTGGTCTTATTTGATTTTTTTGATATACAAAATTCTGTCTCACTCTGTATTCAGTCAAGATCTCTGGACTGACTGAGAAATCCAATGACCCATTTATTATGCCTGTTTTACCAGTAAATCAATGTAGCTCAGATTTTTTTCTCCATTATTATTATTTACCTACCAATCTTACAAGGCATCATATAACTTTGACATATGTATAGAAGACAGGGAAGCTAGGTGGCGCAGTAGATAAAGCACCGGGCCTGGGATGTCAAGAAGACTCATCTTAGTGAGTTCAAATCTAGCTTCAGACACTTACCAGCTCTGTGCCCTGGGCAAGTTACTTAAACCTGTTTGCCTTAGTTACTCATTTGTAAAATGAACTGGAGAAAGAAATGACAAATCATTCCAATCTTTGTCAAGAAAACCCCAAATGGGGTCACAAATAGTTGGATATGACTGAGAAACTACCAAACAAGGCAAGGAGGTAGGAGATACATTATGGAAGGAAAGTCTTAAATGGTACATTTTCCTCCCCCGACAAAAAAGCCTGATCTTGTATTATCTGTACCTTTCAGTCAACTGAGAGATTGTAAAGCTGTGATTTAAACTGTAATATCACTGATAGGAGTCTGCCTGCTCCCTCACATACATACTTTTTTGGCTTTGAAATATGTTATATTATTCCTTTTCACAGAATATTTACCTTTCTAATCACACTTTTTCCATGCAAAATTTTTACTAAATAATGGCTCAAATTTTTAATATCACAATATTCATATGAAAAGATGAGTTAAACTCGCAATGGTACAAATGCATCACACTATAGTTATTGTTCCAACAGCCCTGCTATACAATATTTTCTGAACTCACAATTCCAGAAACAATAAACATTACACTAACATAAAACAATATCACAGGCTTAAAATGTGAAATATGAAAACAAAATTTATTACTAGTCAAATAACATTAATCCAGTTGAATGCATCTCCAAATCATTTTACATGGAAAACCATTCTGTTTATTCACCGATTTTGGCATCTATATAGTTGAACTCAGAAACCACTAAATCAGTCATCTCTTATAGCTATAAAGATGAAGAATCAGCAGCTACGTTCAGAGCACAGATCAACACTATTTGAATAAAGCTTTCCCCCCAATTAATTTATCAAACTCAATATAAATCCAAATTTTAAACTGCTCAATTTTAAAGCTTTCTTTAGAACACCAGCTACCTTTCCACCAACTACAATATTAAAAACCTGTGGAAATTAAGCTTGGAGATCATAAGAAATCTCAAAACTAAATCCAAATTCTTGAGGAAGAAATAAGGATTATTCTGAGTGGCATACACAGCTCTTTAGCCATGACAATCTTGCTATTCTCCTCTTAAATCAAGGATGTCTAAAACTTCTTTAAAATTTCTACAATATTTTCCAGAATCCTGGGCTTCTCTTTTGGATAATGCTGAAGATTCTGATTGTGGGTGAAGATGAGGACCTTGCATGGTTGCATTTAAATGACAAATCACTAGTTTTATTTTCTTGCTGTTGGGCAATTAAAAGTTGGTTACATTTTGTAAAAATTCTACTTTTGAGAGTACCTTATATATTTCTTATCATCTAAGAAAATTAATCTATCCCTCTCACTAGCCCTCCAATTAAAAATCTTTCGGTATATGTCTGCATAGTCTTGCAAAATAATTCCCGCGTTGACATGTCCAAAAATGTATGTCTCTTTCTGCATTTAAAGTTCATTATCTTTATGTCAGGAGTTAAGTGGTGTATTTTATCTTCAGCCTTTAGGAATTGTGGTTTATCGTTACATTAATTAGAGCTGTAAAGTCTTTCAATTGTTTTTTTTCTCTATGATGTTATCATTATATGATTTTTTTCTCTAAGTTCTGCTCATTTCACTCTGCATCAGTTCATAGAGGTCTTCCCAGTTTCCTCAAAAACTGTCCATTTCTACATTTCTTATAGCACAATAATATTCTATTATATTACATAATGCCTAAGCTTTAATTTGCTATAGGAAGATGTCCCCTTGGTTTCCATTGTTTTGGCTATAATGAAAAGAGCTATCTATGCTGTATGTTATTTTGTATATAGGGATCATTTTCCTCTTTCTTTGGGGTATAGGCCTCGTAGCTAGATCAAAGTATGTGTATGTTTTAGTAACTTCTGGAGCACAGTTTCAAATTGCTTTGCAGAATGGCTGGAACAATTCACAGCTCCACCAATGATTCCTGCTCCCCCCCCCCCTCTAAAATTTACCATTTTCTTTTGTAGTCACCATTGTCAGTCTGGTAGGTATCAGGTAGAACCTCAGAGTTAGTTTAATATTCATTTCTCTTATTATTAGTGACTTGGAGAATTTTTTTTTTCATTTTTTTGTAGCTTGTATAGCTTCCTTGGAAAACTGACTACTTATATTTGTTGACCAATGACTGTTAGTCTTATAAATTTGAATCAGTCTCTATTATATCTTGGACATAAGATCTTTATCACAGAAATTCATTATAAATATCTTTTCCCAGTTACTTGTTTCCTTCTAATTTTTACTATATTCCATTTATGTGCATAATTTTAAAAAATATATCTGCAGACATGAAAGCTAATTTCATCCCTGCTCCTTTAATTTGTTTAAGATGTGACAATTTATATCTATTTCATGTATCCACATGGAGCTTGTCTTCATGTGTGGCATGCTATCTGTCCTTTTCTAATCTATTCATTGAGGATGGCCTTATGGATTTGGAGATTATTCTCATGAGAATTACATAAATAGGAAACTTCACATACTGGCTGGTAGCTCTCTGTCATCTGGTAACAATTTATTTAGAATTAAAAAGGACCTTAAAAGTCAGTCAATCCAATCTCTTCATGTTACAGGTAACAAGCCGAGTGGTCAAGTAACACAAACAATAAAAAACAGAGTCAGGAGCCAAAGCATTCTTTAAGGACTGAGATTTTCCCCATATTTTATCTTAAAGGAGCTAGGTGGTGGTGTAAACAGTGCACAGGACCTGGAGTCAGGAAGACCTGAGTTCAAATCCAGCCTCAGACACTTACTGGCTATGTAACCCTGGGCAAGTCACTTAATCTTTGTCTATCTTAGTTTCTTTGACTATAAAATGAGTATTGTAATAGTAGCTACCTTACATGGTCACGAGGATCAAATAAGATTTGTAGAGTCCTTAGCACTGTACCTGGCACATAGTAGGAACTTAAAAAATGTTTATTCCCTTCCTTCCCATACCTTATCTTAATCTGCTTCTGATGCTTCAAGAATTGGCTGTTCAGTGCTTTCAAATTTGTGCCACTTCCAGGACAGGCTTCTTGGGCAAGTATTTGATCTATTATGACTGCTTTTGTCATTTTTATTTTATTCAATTCTACTTATTGATACTCAGGGAGTACATTAGGTGCTGCAACATTATAATCACAAATAGTTGGCTGTTCAGGATTTGCTGTAAATAGAGCTTGCTACAAAAATCTTTATTGATTGTTTGATTTTTTCTCTTTTTCTGTCCAAATTTCCATCCAGTTTCATCCATTAAGTGCATGTAGAACAACTTTGTTGTGTTAGATCTCAACATGCTTTCTTGAAACCTTTTTCTTTCTTCTCATTCTTTCATGAAATAACATTTATCTTAATCTTCCACTATCCTTCTCCACAAGATTTTTCAAATGTCTATATTCTACACTCCTATTACCCTTGGTGGCCACTTCTGTCTGCTTGTCAGAAATTAAGTATTTGATAGGTAGTGTGAATTTCAGTATTTTTGGTCACCTCATTATAGAAATTATTTTACATCATTTAAGCTTCTATATGAAATTATTAGAATCAATTTCTGCACACATTCTTCTATACAATTCTCATTTTTAGTGTTGATGACTTATTTAAATGGATTAGAATAGCATTCTTTTCATTATATGCTGTATCATTTTCTCAATTTTATTCTCTTAGTTTTGTATTGCTTTTGATATTTTTTCTAATACATCAGTGATCTAATTGCATCATGACCGATAGTTTATGCAGGAATATTCTCATCAGTAAGAAACCATTTGCTGGGGGGCGGGGAGAGAGCCAAGATGGCGGCTCAAAAGCAGGGAGTAGCATTAGCTCCCCGCCAAGTCCCTCCAAAAACCTATAAAAAACGGCTCTGAACCAATTCTAGAACAGCAGAGGGAAATAGGGCTCCAGCCCAGAACAGAGCAGAGCAGAGCCTAGCATGGGCGGCACAGACCAACTAGACCAGGAGCCAGGCAGAGCATGCCCTGAATCAGTGAGCTGTGGCAGTTACCAGACTTCTCAACCCACAAACAGCAAAGACAACAGAGAAGGTTAGTGGGAAAAGCTGTTGGGGACAAGGAGTTTGTGGTTTGGCCACCGCCCCAGGGGCAGGGGAGGTAGGGCAGCTACAGAACTACAGCTGCAGTTGCTTCTGGCCCCAGGCCCACCTAGTGAGAGGAATTAAGTGGTGGATCAGACCAGGAG
>JAQQSZ010011268.1:0-12294 GCA_028646595.1 Phalanger gymnotis | reverse complement strand
ACAGAATTTGAAATCAGAAGGCATAGGTTCAAATTCTATCTCTGTTGCTTGGTATTTGTCCATAGACAGGCAGCTTAACTTCTTTGGGCCTTAGTGTTCCTACCTTTAAAATGGGTGAGTGGGACTAAATGGTCTCTAAGGTCCTTTCCAGCTCTAAATTTTATGAGTAAATATTTGAGCAAGTAGTGTGCCCATAGCAGTCTGGGGGTAGACAGAAATTTGGCACTGGCCTCCTGTTCTTTCTCATCAAGACTGTTATGCTCAGCTGATCATTTATCATCTGAATTCCACCATTTCTGCTTCTGAATAAAAGAGAATGGAACACAGATGCCTTGTTTATGAGTACAGAAAAATTCAACAGCCCTTAAATTTTCTTTCTTTACCAGTTTCCTCTCTGCTGTGGAGAGAAACACTGAATTTTCATTCTGTTCTCTTTGCCCAGCACAGAACTGGCCCTGGGCAAATAAACATGTAGCTATTTCCAAGGCAATGTCATAGCTACAGACACAGCTGGATGGCCCTCTACTGTCTTAGAAGGCTTATTTAATACATGTACAACACTTGGATAAAACATTATCCCTAGGGCCTAATTGAGCTGAATGTCATAGGATTTCAGATTTGATTATCCCATGTATCTGTTTGTCTATCTAAATTCTATTTTTGGTAAACATGAGAACTGGGTTAGGAAAATTGTACTTTGTCAGCAAGGGGGAAAGAAATCCGATATTTTCTTTGGGGTGTGTGTATGTGTGTGTCTATGTGTGTTTATGTATGTAGGTATGTATGTGTGTGTTGTGTTCTCATATCCTCTAAGAACCCTGACACTTAAGAAAGAGAATGTCATTAATTTCAAACTAAAGGGAGGGTGGTGGTCAACTAATCTGCCTCTCACCTTATACGATGTGGCTCTTTCTCTGGGGAAGTTGGTCCCAGGCTTCCTTGGGGGTTAGTGACCTCCTTCCTTTCTACTTTTTCTCATACTCTCTATCTCTTTTCCTTCCCTTTCCTTCCTTTCCCTTCTATTCATTCTTCATACTATCCAGAAATGACTATTTAGCTACTTCCACATTTCGTATTTTGGTAAATAAGTAAATTACCAGGGGCAGTTTAGAAGGAAATGATGTGAGAATAGTCTCCATTGATCTGAATGCATTTCATAAAATAGCTCAAATTGCTGAGATGAATTCTTATTCATGTGGATAAAAACTCAGGATATTTAGGAGAATGGTGGTTTCTTACTTCAAAACTTCTATGGATCTGAAATTTCATTAGTCTGAATTATAACCTCTCCACATTATCTCATCCTGTGCAATTCTTGTTTGCATCCTACCCAGAGGAGCAACCCAATTGGCCAGAGACCTTTCCCTGAGCCTTTTTACATTTTGTGGGCACAAGGAGAACATTTGGGCCCTCTACTTGTTATTCCTTGCTCTGGTTTTACTACCTCTACTTAAAAAGAAGGCCAAGGTGCTTGGGTCAATTCAGTCATTTGTATTTCTCTTCTAATTCAAAGCTAATGAAATAATGAATCTAGGATTGATTCCATGTGAAACATTATTGGTTTTTTTTTTCCTAATGAGATAATCAGTTTTAATCCATCATCAACATCATCATCATCATCATCCTCTTTACCACCTTTTCTGATTAAAAAAACTTTTCATATGTGTGTATAACTTGGGAATCCAAATATAGATATTTGATTCTAATCTGGGAGAATTTAGAAGCTATCTGAATTTTGACTGGAGCTCTTATTTTCTCCACCACATTGTTTTGTTCTGAACCCTTCAGATAGCCTCTCTTAATGACCTAGCCAAACAAAAAGGATTAGACAGAATTAAGGTGTAGGATAATATGGCCACAATTTGTTATCATACACAGCCTGTTTTTCTCCAGTCTGATTTTTTAAATCTCATAAAGAAGCTTATCATAACAGCTGAAGCCCTTTCAATCACACACATGCAAATTTTTAGAAAGGAATTCATCTTTTCAAAACAAGAGCCAAATGTTGTTTTTGCTGTTGTGGCTGCTGCTGCTATTATTGTTGTGGTTTATCCTAATCAAAGCAATACATGAACTGAGACCATCAACATATGTTGTGGCTATTGTCCATCGACAACCAGGAAGTTAGCACTGTACATTGTGTTTCTCTTCCCAGTATGATGATTTGTTTACTCCATGGTCCACAGTAGGGGCTCTTTAAACATCAAAATAATATTACTGAAATAACCGTTGGCCTTGGAGTCGGGTGAGAGAAGTATAAACATAAGCTTACTGGACTAGAGATATAGACTCCTGTAACATTCAAGCAAGAAGAGTGCTTAGACATCATGTAATTATAAATTCCTTACTTTACAGATGAAAAAGTAAGACCAAGAAAAAGGAATATACCAGGTTCACCATGTAATACTTTGTTGTGCTGCTGCTCTCTCTCTCTCTCTCTCTCTCTCTCTCTCTCTCTCTCTCTCTCTCTCTCTCTCTCTCTCTCTCTCTCCCCTCCTCGTCCTTCTCCTCCTCCTCCTCCTCCTCCTCTCTCCCTCCCTGCCTCCTTCCCCCTCATAATATGGGTAAAGAATAGAATTGTTATCATGTGTATGGCCTACAAACATATGTGCTGAATTATGGACATCAGTGAGGCAAGGGACGTCATAACTGACATATAGGATATAAAGGGATAAGGAAGAGTGGGTTAGAGTCATATATTAAGATGAATCTTCCTTGCTGTGATTGGGCTTAGGAACATGGCTTTGGGGGAAATTGATTATTCAACACATGGGAGAGTGGCAGACAGCAAGAAAGGATCTTGGGAAAGGAGTATGAATTTTGTGTGTTAACTAGACTAACAACATGAGAAGGATTCCATGATTCAAAATGGATAAACAAAAATAAAGCGTCTTGTTTTTTCTATATCTTCTATATACAAGACTTTTTAATAATGTCCAAATATTATTCCTTACTTCCTCCATCCCTCCCACCCTCTCTCCTTTCTACCTTCCCTCCCTCCCTTCCATTGTCACTCTCTCATCCATCTTCCCTCCTTTCCATTCAATCCCTCCTTCCCTGATTCAATCTTTCCCCTTTTCCTTCTTCCTTTTCTTCCTCAAGATTTATTGAGTACCTACTGTATACAAAGGAATGATGGGGGGGAATGGGAAAAGATTGAGTTATTTGCTTTTGGGGGGGCTCATAGTTGAGAAGCGAAGGTAACACACAAATGTATATGAGATAGTGTTAAGAAGTTCCATGACAGACAGAAAGTTCTATAGGACTTTAGAGGACCGATGGATTACTTTTTGCTGAGGGAATCTAGAAGGCTTTGTGGGAGAGGTGCTATTAAAATTTAGTTTGTAACAAGGTATATGAATTTGGTAGGCAAAGAGGGGAGTAGAAGATTTAACACTGAGTAAAGGAGGCAACAAAGTGGGAAGTGCCAGAATGCCCAAGAAAAATAAATAATCCAGTCTGCCTGAACTGTACAACATGTGACTGGAAGTTATAGGACAGGCCAGAGACCAATGAAAGACTTGAAACCCAGGCCCTGCCTGTGACTGGGAAGAGGAAGATCAGTACCCTTCAGAATGAGCAAGGTAGGGAAGGGAGACAGTATCTTAATCCCAGGCAAAGGGCCTTGCTTTCCTTGGGATGACTGCCTCTGATGGCAGTGCCTTTTCTGTCTCTTGAAATTTTACCTTCACACATTTCAAATTTTTCAACATGTCTGGGAGGGAAAGTTTGGAGAGCAAGGTAGTGGTCTTTCTTCAGAGATGAGAGGAGAACATTTCAGGGAAATGGGACTAAGGAGAGGAAATATTTTCTAAATATTAGGGATTCCCTAATGTAGCTGTCTCTTAGCACTATCTGTCACATGGAAGGGAGATGAGAATTCTGGGTGAGAGGAGGAAGCCCTAGGTGAAGAGTCAAGTCTTTCTGGGAATACCTTTACCTCCCTAATGCCAGGGACATGTTCTCTTCCTAGAGGCTCTGCCTTCCAAAACTTCTTGGATTTTTGATTTGGAAAGGAGTATGAGAATACAGGGTAGGAGAGGAGAAAGACTGGTTTTGCTCATCTGGTTGTCTTGACAGAGCTGCTGCTCTGGAAGTTGCTCCTTCTACCCATGAAGACAAATTTTAACAACCTGTTAAAGTATACTGGACTAAAAGATCAGGAGACCTGGGTTCTAATCTCTTCTCTGACAGTAACCATGAGTTTATGTGTTCTCCTTTGGAAAATGAGGCAATTGGAAAAGGTGGTCTTGAAGGTCCCTGCCAGCTCTAATAGACTGTGAATCTATGAGTTTTGGGCTCCATTTGATGCTACCTCAGATCAAATTTCATGTCAATAAAAGCTGAATTAGTCTACCTCTGTGACTTTGAGCAAGCCAATTCTTCACTTTGGGGGCCATAGTTTCCTTCTCTGCAAAAATGAAGTTGATTTAGTTGATTTCTAAGATTTCTTCTGCTTCTAACATGGTGTTTAGAAAGATTCATATAGGGGTACTTTTTTTCCAACATTGCAAAATTGCACAATTTGCTACACTTTGCTTGGTTTGCAAATCATCACAATGGGAGCAAAAGGGTTCTTAAGGACATCTCCAAATTCTGCATTTTTGTCTTATCAGTCTGGTGTAACGGATTGAGAGGCAACCTAGATAAAGGAAGATCTGGATTCAAGATGTGCATCTGACACATACTCACTATGTCATCCTGGGCAAGTCACATTAACTCTCAATACTCTAGCAAACACTCTCAGACTTTAAGATGCAAAACACTTGCTGACCTGCACTAGCAGAGTTTCCTGATCCTATTTTAGTTCCCTAAAATTACCTAAACCAGTGAAATCATAGGTTCATTCCCTCTTTCCTTTAAGTCTCGAAAGTAGATAAGAAACTTAATTTTGCTGAGTCCTACTCAAAGACTCCTTAAGAATTCAGTTGCCAAAATTATAAGGTTGCTTTCAGACCTCCAGCAAAAAAGTGAATATTATCTAATGTAATGAAAAAAAAATCACAAGCAGTAAAGTTCTTCTTGGAGGACAGATGCGTAATATACCAGACACTGGAAAAAGGTCAGAACTATACTTCTGCCCTACAATAGTGAAATGACTCGGACTGAGAGTGTATATGTATGTGTGTATACACATGCATGCATATATGTATATATATGCATACATATATCACATGAAAGTATGAAAATGTATGTGGATATGCATATACATACATATACATGTGTTTGTTGTGTGCATATTATACACATACTTTATATATGTGTGTATATATATATACAAATAAAAACATATATATATATATGTTTGTGTATGTGTAAATATGTATGTGTAAAATAACCAATGAGTTAGCTATGCATCTTTGCAACAAGGATTTTGTTTTTCCTTTTTTTCTTTTCAAATAGGCTAGTTGTTGTTCATCCTTCATTTTCAAAGAAGACTAATGACATCACAATGTAGGAGTCATAAGAAGGAAGGAGAGAAAATAGAGCTCTGTTAATTACAAAAGCACTGGACTAGAAAAATAAATATCAGGAAGACTGAAATCATAGATTTAGAGCTGTAAGATACTTCAAAAGTTTCCTTCTCAAACTTTTTTTAAAATAATTTTTTATTGATATTTCTTTTATCAGCTTCATTTCTAAATATACTCTACCTTCCCTAGCAGTGAGCTATCTTTTATAAAAAAGAATTTAAAAAATAAAAGGGAGGGAGGAAGGTAGTTCAGCAAAGTTAACCTATGCATTGATGGAGTCTGAAATAGTCAACTCTTCTTCAGGACCAAACTTTGTCATTATAATTATACAACATTGTTTTGTTTCCCTTTCTTTTCCCCCTTTTCTTTCCTTTCTTTTCCTTTAGTTTTTCTCTGTTTTTTTTTAGTTCATCCCATTTGCATTGATGCCTTTATGCATGTTATTTTCCTAGTGCTTCAGTCTGTATCAGTTCATATAAGTTTTCCCTGAATCTTTAATTTATTTATTATAGCGCACTAATACTCCATTATATTCAACTACCTAGCTTTTTTGTAGTCATTCTCCTAATCAAAGCAATTCCTTAATCTTTGAGCTGAAAAATCTGAGGTCCAGTGACTTGTCCTATGCACAGATAATAAGCAGTAGAAGGGAGGTTCAAATCAAGATTGTCTGAATAAAAATCCAGAACTGTTTCCACTGCATCATGCTGCTCTATCACCTAATCTAACTGGAGGCTTTGTGCTGGAGATTTCTGCCTCTAGTAATAAATACAAATATTTTTGAACAGATGGTGTTTATGTGTTTGTTTCAAATGCTGTCTTTAAAAAAAATAATCCAATAAATAAAACATTAGGAAACAACTTGTGGATGCATCATACATGAGTCCATGACTATATTATATAAAGATAATCAATTGAGAATGTTGAAGAGGCTTGGATGTAGTAACCCCTCAGCCCACCAGATGAACCAAATAAACATTGAGAGGAAACAGCACTAACCTTAGGAAAAGAACGTGAGAACGTCCTGTGATTATTGGCATGCTTCAATAGCCTTTCTAGACACTAGAGCATATAGTGCTTCTTAGTTATGACCCAGGAAACGAACACTTACAAAATAATTTCCCCAAAACATTGATGATTTGAAACAGTGAGGTGTTTCCATAAAAAAAAATCCAAGCAATTTGTCTGCATAATGTTGAGAGGAACAAAGTTTTTCATTTTATTCCATTTACTTAACACATCCTGGGAATAATAAGTACCCAGTTATTCCCCAAACACAGGAACAGGAGCCTGCATGCAGAATAGCTTCTTAATGTGAGCTTGCCATTTGTTAAAAGAAACATCTGATTACATTTCCTTCGGCCCTCGTGGAGAGGGAATAAGCAAAGCAGAACACCATTTGTTTCCTCAGCCCAGTGACACTGTCATAAACAACCAAGGTGTAAGTAAATATGGTTTTGCTTTGCAGCAGGAACATGTTTCCTGTTTACAAATTTTCTTCAATCGGTGCTCTGATTTCTTAGGAAGATCTAGCATTCTCCCATATTCCATTAAGGAAAATTTGGGCAAGCACAATTAATCCTTTGTAAAATAGCATAAAGATGAACACATATTTAATACTTGAAGTTGTGCACAACACTTCACAAAAACTCTTTGAAGTAGGTAGTGAAAGTATAGTTATACACATTTTATAGACAAGAAAACTGAGATTCAGAGAGATTGTGACCTGCCCATTGTCACACAAACAAAACCTGAGAGCTGGAGAGGAAGAGGTCATCTAGATCACCTCCAATCTGACCAAGCGTACTTTCTACAATAGTTCTAATGTGGTTCCTCAGACTTGGGTTAAGTCTCCAAGTCATGAGGGATCCCCATCCTGAAGCTGCTGATTTCTCTTTTAGTTAGGAAGCTTTATTTATTTGGAGCCTAATTCTACTTCTTTGTGGCTTATATCAATTGAACAATAACTTCTTACTTCTGTCCTGTGGGGAGAAATAGAAATCTAATCTCATCCCTAGGTTGTTGTAGTTATTTTTCAGTCATGTCTGACTCTTTGTGGCCCCATTTGGGGTTTTCTTGGCAAAGATACTGAGCTGGTTTGCCATGTCCTTCTCCAGTTCATTTTATAGATGAGGAAACTAAGGCAAACAGGGTTAAATGACTTGCCCAGTGTCACACAGCTAGCAAGTATCTGAGGTCAGATTTGAACTTGGGAAGGTGAATCTTTTGGACTCCAGGCACAGTACTCTATCCACCACACCACCTAACCGCCCCTCATCCCCAGGACAGTGGTTCACATACCTAGGATTTGCTGCACTATTCTTTGTATCTAGTCTCCTCTCATGACTAGGGAACCAATACTCACACAGCCCACAGTGCAGATATTGTTAATGAGGGATTGGAAATATTCCTAACCTGGCCAGTGATATATAACTCTTCCAGTAGGACAAATCTCTCCAGCAAAAAAGGTACTAGATCAGGGATGTCCTCTAGGACTCTGCTATCAGGCCCCACTCCACAGAAAATCTGCTTTTTAAAGACAGAGTCTCATATGTGAGTGAGGGCATTGTGTCTCCTTCCAAATTAATATATACATGCATGCACATATGCATACACACGGACACCCCCCCCCCCAAGACTCCTTAAGTGTTTTCCTATGCCTAAGGATTTAGGAGGTTAAACAATCACAGAATTTCAAAAATAATAGGTACCTTGATCACTCACCAATACCTGAAAATAATCCCCAATTCCTCTTTAAAATTCAAAGATAGCAAGCACTCTTCCCCTTTTTAATGCCACTACCTCAATGTCTTCTCCAAACTAAACATCTCCAGTTCCTTCAAGGGATCCTTTTAAATCATGTATTCAAGGTCCTTCACTAGCCTGTTAGTCCTGCTCCAGACACTATTAAGCTTGTAATGTCCCTTCTAAAATGTGGCACCCAGAATTCACTACAACGCACTAGATAAGGTCTGACCAGGACAGATTACAGAGGATTTATCAGTGCTTTACTCCTGAAACAAGAGATAGGAGCACTGGTTATGTTTGCTGATAGTGACTGAAACCTTAGGTCATGCCTGCTACACTTCTTATCTCTTAATAAGTTTGGGCAACCCTTCCCAAAAGAGATCACTTAGTACTTACTCAGTAGCAAGCAAGGCACCCAATTATTATCAAATGCATTTTCTTTAATCACTGTATGGGAAGAGGAAAATTACTTAGTATATTCAGTGACAAGCATGGGTCACCACATCCAGTGCTTTTTATTCCCCTAATAACTTTTGCTAATATTTTAATGGAACATTTAAAAAAAAGAAAATGGGGGAGGGCAGAAATAAGCAGAGTTTTGAATATTTTAAAATGATTTATTTGAACTTACTGTTCAAAAGCAAAGGAGATGAGAAAGTAGATATAATTCTTTGGCTCAACACAATTTAACTCCTGGTGAAATATAATAAAAACCAAATCAAACTCCTTTTGAAGTCTGAAGCTGAAAGTTCAAGGCACAACACAGAGCATAGGCACACAATGTCAATGATTTGGGACAAGTCAATGCTCAACTGACGTTGACCACTGTAAAATCAATGGGTCTAGAGGACAGAGTGAGGACGATGTAAACAGGGTGAAAAGGGTTGTTAATCAGGCCTGGGGAGGGATGTGGTTCGACAAAGGAGGGAAGGATTGGGTTTGAGGCTGAAATGATCTCATTCTTCACAGAGGAAATTGCTCATAGACCTCAGATGTTGTGACTGATTCTGAAAAGAGATTCAGCTAAAAGAAAATACACAAGTAATTAAGATAATCAGCTTTCATTGTCTCTTAAATACCCAGTTTAGTCTTCGTTCTCACCAGTCTTGGACCCCCTGCCTTAGGATAGCACAGTCTCTGTCAGAATCCAGCAGGCTGGAATGAATAAAATACAGAGTAAGCTTTAGCCTGCAGGTGGCTGGGATCAGGGGATGTTGTGAGCGTTCTTATAAGAGACAGAGTATAGAAGCTATTATAGACATAGATTTGGAGCTGGAAGGGGCCTTACAGATCACTAAGACCAGCCTCTTCATTTTATGAGACATAGATTGTGAATAGAATCCAGTGGTCCAAATTCTAGGGCACAGGGTGGTGGGTAAGATTTACCTTGTATCAGCCAACTTGATTCGAAAAATTAGAGACAATCTTGGGGAGAACACCATCCAATTGTCTTGCCTGTCAACATGGCCTGTGCCCTCTTGCTACCCCGCATCTAAGTAGATGCTCTATATTATGCTTGTGAGCTTTGATTACTGCTTTTTTTTCTGACCAAGATACAGGAAGTAATAAGAACAGCAGCACAGGGAAGAGTCAAGGACTCATTTTCATGATTCCTCTGACTTTTACTCAGGCCACCCTCTAAGAGAAAGGACTAGAGTTTCTGCTTTCTGTATTCTGGTCTCCTTTCCAGTTCCTGTACTTGCAGTCAAGTGTATTTTAAGTGTGTATATAGTATTGGGGAGAAGTGAGAATATCAACATAACTCTACAAACAGGTGTCGTTTTTTCCATCTTGACCTCTGGCTTCAATAGTCAGAATATTGCATTTTGAAGCCCTCTTTGCTGAGGCACATCAGCAATATATGGTCTTAGCGAGTTGCCAAAAGCCCTGAGAGGTTAAGAGACTTGTCCAGGGGCGGGGAACCTGTGGCCTCAAAACCACTCATGGTCCTCGAAGTCCTCAAGGGCAGCTCTATGACTGAATCCAAACTTCACAGAAGTTTTGTTCACAGAACAAAAGGATTTGTTCTGCGAAGTTTGGACTCAGTCAAAGGGCCACACTTGAGGACCTAAAAGGCAGATTTGTTCTGTGAAGTTCAGATTCAATCAAAGCGCCAGACTCGAGTACCTAGAGGGCCATATGTGGCCTCAAGGCCACAGGTTCCCCGCCCCTGGACTTCCCAATTGCCACACAATTGGTATATGTCCAAAGAATCACTTGAACCTCTTGTTCTGAAGGTAGTTTTGTAAACCTGACACAATATTCCCTCTAATTAGTAAAGGTGGAATGTTTTCTCTGGAGATGGGCAAGGTAGGCTATCTGAAGCCACATTAAGAAAGGCAAGCCTTACTTATGGAAGATCACTTATCTGATTTAAAAGGATGATGAAAGGGTTTTTCTGATTAAAACTGTCTCGCATTCAGTGCCACCATTAGAGGAGCCTGGTGGGACAATGAACTAGCCTCAAAACCAGGAAGTATTGGATTCAATTCCCATCTCCGACTATAAGGAAAACAGTAGATTCCCCAAATTGCTAAATGAAGAAGACCAAGGGGAACTACAGAAACAAAACAAAACTCCCCAAGCCACTCTGTCAGGAAAGGCCTAATGCTCCTTTCCTCCAACAGCTGGAAGTGTGAATATCAACTAGCAGCAAATTGCCTACAAGCTTTTCCTCAGTCCCCTAGCATGACTGAGCACTAATCCCCTCTTGACTCCCCCGATATCTGATCCTTTTAAACCTAGAAAAGAGCCTTATAAAAACATGCCACACTTTACTGGTTCTGGAGAGGGCACCCCATTTTTCCAAGATCCCAGTGGAGGGCCCAATTATACCTAGGGACCCAAAGGATCTGGAGAGTTTCCACCATATTCCTTGATTGTCCTGCATTTTGTGAGTGTCTCCCCTCAATAAAATTGGCTTGCTTTACTATCTTCTCATGAGCCTCATGTTTCCTTGTACTAGGCCTTTGGCATTCTTCAGAATCCTAATGGAATTATGACACTAACAAATTCTGAATGTAGGGCCCTAGGCGAGTCACTCAACTTAGTGCTCTAGGCAACTCTCTAAGCCTCTAAATTGCAGAGGAGGTACAGATCTGCATTGGTAGAGGGAATTTCCTCATTTGGTAGTTCCCTTTGAGCATAAAATAATTGTCTAGCCTTTATCTCTACGTACAATCAATCCTCAACTTGGGCAGGGGTGTGGGTGGGTAATGTTCCAGGAAAACTGCACAAAAGTCAAAAGCATGAATGTTGATACATTGCACTTATGGCAAATAGGGGGTTAGGTTCCTGAAACCACCAAATACAGTAATCTTGTACTAAAGATGGATGAAAATCACAATTTTCCGTATGCAGCTCTTTATAATAAAACATTGTTTCTGATAATACGTACTTTTCCTATCACATTAACTATGAAATAGCCCATAAATGCAGTACATGAAATACAATTGGTAACATGCAAAACATTTCTTCTCACTAATAATTCCTTAAAATTCTGTGATCTTTTGTGCTAATATCTCAATAACAAAAAACCCACTAATTAGATGATATCCCCTTTACATAATATGTGAAATCTATAGTACTATACTATATAGCAAATAAAATTCCTAAAAATAAAACACTTTTTAAACTTGAATCTTACCTTCCACCCTGCCATATGAAGGTGTGAGGGTGTTGTATACTACACTGCTGTAAACCTCTCTACTTTAGCCACTCTCTGAACTAAGGCCCAGCTGGTCAGCACCTTAGCATGGTCAGTTCCATGAGCCATTGTTTCCAGCCCCTTTTAAGCATGGTAGCAGAGCCAGTGCTTACCAAGAGTTTCCCAGGGAGAGTGCCCTCCCTCTCCTAGCTAATACCCCAAGCCATTGTAGTAGGAAGGCCGAATTTATGATCTCAAATATAATCATGTATATGTTCGAATGGTCCGAAATCGCAAGGTATGAGAGATTCTCTAAGGAGAAAACAACAAGAAATTTATTTAGGCCCCACCGCAGCAAAAACTTGAACCAGCCTCCCCATTCCAACATCTTGACAAAAAGACTCCAGGCCCAGAAAGCCCATTTCA
>JAQQSZ010011267.1:0-12294 GCA_028646595.1 Phalanger gymnotis | reverse complement strand
TATATATATATATGTATATATTTCATTACGATTTACAAAGAACTTTTTAATCACAAATACCCAGAGGTAGATAGCATAACAGTGGCTAGATTTTGTTGCATAGGAGGAAATTGAGATTCAAATGATTTCATTATGCAGTCAGTAATATTATGGTGAGACTAGAATGACATTATTTTTATCTAAGGCCAATGCTTTTTTCTATTATACCACATTGACTCTCATTTCAAGATCTTTCTATTTTCAGCCCACTGTCTGATATATGATACATTTCACTGAATCTCTTCAACAGCTAGTCAAGGCCCTCCAATGAATACACAACTGCTCTATAAGAACCTGGTGTGGAGCCAGGTAGGCAAATGGTAAACATTAGATTAATGTTGTTGAATGGGACTGAAAAGAAAAGACAAAATAAAGAGGGGAGAAAATAACCTATAATGAAACAAACTAGCAGCTAAGAGAACTGTGATTGTGTCACAGTAGACAGTGTTGTGCTTGTAGTCATGATGACCTGAGTTTGAATCTTGCCTCAGACATTTACAGCTGTGTGACTCTGGGCATATCATTCAACTTCTGTTATTCTCAGTTTCCTCATCAATAAAATGAACATAAGACAAAGGGATATGTGCATACCTTTTGATTCAGCCATACCACTACTAGGTCTGTATGCCAAAGAGATCACAAGAAAGGGGAAAGGACCAACATGTACAAAAATATTTGTAGCAGCTCTTTCTGTGGTAGCCAAGACTTGGAAACGGAGGGGATGCCCATCAATCCGGGAGTGGCTGAACAAGTGGTAGTACATGAATGTAATAATACTATTGTTCTACAAAAAAATGATGAGCAGGCCAATTTCAGGAAAAAAAACAACAACAAAAATAAAGACAAAACAAACCTGGACTTAAGTGAACTGATGCTGAGTGAAATGAGCCGAACCAGAAGAACGTTTTAAACAGTAACAGCAACATTATGCGATGACCAACTATGATAGACTTAGCTTTACTCAGCAATAAAATGTTCCAGGACAACTCCAAAAGATTTGGGATGGAAAATACTATCCACATGCTGAGAAAGAGCTATGCAATCTGAATGCAGATCAAAGCATACTATTTTAACTTTTTGTTTGTTTTTTTATTGTAGTTTTTCCCTTTTGTTCTGATTCTTTTTTTACAATATGACTAATGTGGAAATATGTTTGACATGATTCTACATGCCTAATCTGTATCAGATGCTTACTGTCATGGGGAAGCGGAAGGAAGAGAGGGAGAAAAAAATTGGAATTCAAAATCTTACAAAAATGAATGCTGAAAACTATCTTTACATGTAAGTGGAAAAAATAAAATACTATCAAGTACAAAAATAAAATAGATATGATAACATTGTCTAGTTTACAGGGTTAATGTAAGGACGAAGTAGGATAACATAGGTAAAGCACCCTACAGAATTTAAAGTCTGATAAAAATACGAACTCATTATTATTATTGAATAAGGGGCCATGGTCTTCTTTTCCATGTTAGGGTGTGTCGGCCAGAAGGAGAGAAACACATATTGGAAAGGTTGGTGTGACTAGTAAGACTTCTTCTTGTTGTTGTTTTTGAGTCATTTTAGTCAAGTCTCACTCTTGATGATACCATTTGAAGTTTTCTTGGCAAAGATGCAGGAGCGTTTTGCCACTTAATTCTCCTGTTCACTTTTACAGATAATGAAACTGAGACAAACAAGGTCAAGTAACTCACCCATAGTCACACAACTAGTAAGTGTCTGAAGCCAGATTTGAACTCAAGAAGATGAGTAGTTCTGATTTCAGGCCCAGCATGTTAGCCATTACACCACCTAGTTGCTTGACCAATAAGAATAGAAGAAAGTAAATGAGGTCATTGAATATTAAATATACCCTATCCATGGTGGTTTTTATGATTGAGAATATGTGATGCCAATTGCTACCATGAAGGGCACATGAATTGCTGAAGGAGAGGCCCATAGAGCTGAGACAGTGGCAGGTTCTTCCATGCTTGAAAGGCTTTGCAAATATGCTGGTGAGGGACTGTTATTCCAAAACTAGTCTCAGTAAGTTCAGAAATTTCCAGTCTGGAGCACAGGCCAACCAGGCCAAAACCTGCCATGATAGAAAAGCTCCTAACATATCTTGTGTGCACATAACTGAGCTAATAAGTGGAGGATTGCAGCACACCTGTTCTTCAGCATAAAATATCATATTCTTACCAACTGTAAGGTGGGAAGAGAGGAAATGTGGTTTGTATAATGTAGAGGGATAAAAAATGTGAGGTATTTAGGGCCCATGACAGTCTCAAGTGCAACCTGAACCAGATTAAAGTATATTTGGGACATATTTAACAAAATAAGTAAAAATACAATAAAACATGGATAATGGCAATATGGGGATTTTTAGGTCAACATACTCCAGGAATCATTACGTATGGTTTAGTGACTCATCTTTCCATTTGAGTTTGACACTATTGGTGGAGTGGAGAGGGCACTGGAGTTAGAGTCAGGAACACCTTAGTTCAAATTCTTTATCAGTACTTCCTAGCTCCATGTATCTGGGTAAGTTGTTTTCATCTCTCTCTGCTTAAGTTTCCTCATCTAAAAAAAGAGATGGTGTTGAGCCAAGCCCCTAAATTTCCTTCTAGCTTCAAATCCATAATCCTACCAGGAGTCATTAGACCTTGGCACCTATCCTAGCTGTTAGCTTTCCTACCTTTATGACCTGAACGAATTTCTTTATTTCTCTAAGATCTCATTTCCTCATCTTTAAAAAGGGCATTATAGCAATTATCTATAGTACAGTATTATTATGAGAAATAGCAAGTTCATCTGTTTAAGAAGTTGAAGTGACTATATTTGAAAAAGTGGGGATAAAGGCTGCTCTGTGTCTCCCTTCAAGACATCAAAATCTTTGGCTACATACCAAAGTTATAATGCAGTAGGAGAGATGATAGAGTTATCCACAACTTGTGCCATACCTGAGAAGGACAAGTAGAGAGAGGAGAAACACGAGGGTAAATGTCAAGAATTACTGAAGTATCAGGACACAGTTGACTCAGAAGAAAAATTGTCTCTCAGTGTATAGACATCTCTATAATATTCAGAAAATGAAGATATTACCAATATTATTATTGGATTTATAATTATTATTAATTTTCATTAACAATAAAAGTTAGCATTAATATAGGTTTATTTATATATGTTTACAAAGCACCAGGGAAGTTATGTGGTACTGTGGGTAGCTTGCTGGGCCAGTGTACCAACAAGGTTGCTAGCAGCTGCTGTGGCTGTGTAAGGCTAACACCACAGGAGGGCTGCTAGCACAGATTCTTTGATCTGCTTTTTTAAGGAAAGCAACTTTAAGAGGCTAACAATTTCATTTTATTAAATATAAATATGCTATTCACTTACTTCAGGGGAAAAGCTAGCGCCCCGAACTTCAGAGAATATATAAACAGAAATTACAAGTATACATTTCAAATAAACAAAAATCAGCAGATGGGCTTCTAGCTGCCTATCCAAGCAATACACAAATAGTTACCAGAAAGAGAAGTACCAACATCTAGGCTGTCAAAACCAAGGGAGGCCCTTATGGCTACCCAGAGTCTCATCTGGCCAAATCACCAAATACTCTTCCAATGAGTGTGCCCCAAAGGCAAAACACTAACCTCTGAGTATATATACACTTCCTCAGCCTCAGAAGGCATCACAACCATGCTACTCATGCCCATGTGAACTAGGCCTTCCCTTGATGTAAGCAGGCCATCAAAGACACCTGATTCAATCAAAGAATCCTTAGTGTTGAGCAGCACTCCAAAACAAAGACAACAAAAATCCACTTTGCTTGTACATTTGAAAGGTAAGGCTCATCCAAGGTACTTGACTGCTTTAGTATTCCAAAAGAGAAGAAAACAAAAAAAGTCCCACCCTAATTACCATAACAGCCTAGAGTCACAACAACCCTGGGGGGTAAGTATTATTAGCCCCATTTTACAGTTGATGAAAATGATATGATATGATATGATTGATATGGTATGATATGATATGATATGATATGATATGACATGACATGACATGACATAATACAATACAACAATATAACATACTATAATATAGTGTAATAAAATAGTATAGTGTAGCATAGTACAGTACAGTGTAGTGTAGTGTAGTACAGTATAGTATATAGTGTAATATGATGTAACAACATAATGTAACATAACGTAATATAACATAACAATACAACACAACTCAATATAATATAATATAATTAATATAATATAATACATACAATATGTTATACCTAATATACATTACAGTATACTATAATGCATATATTATAGTATACTGCAATATATCATAAGATGCTACAAATTTCAATTCTTTGGAGAAAATAGTGGTCCATGGCTCACAGTCGTACAACACCATCCGATTATCAGTACTACTAATATTGAAACAAAAAAGATTTATTTTAGGAAGAAGTTTTTGTATCAAAAAATAATTTTATAATTTCTGAATGACAATGTAAATTACTCTACTCTTCCCATTTATTTCTGGGTCCAAATAGTAATCTGTTTGCAATATTTGTGAAGGTACCTAGGTGGCACAGCATATAGAACACAGAATTAGAGGCATGAAAACCTGAGTTCAAATCTAACCTCAGACACATATTAGCTGCATGACCTACTTAACCTCTGTCTGCCTCAGCTTCCTCATCCATAAAATGGAGATAATAATAACACCTACTTCCCAGGGTTGTTGTGAGGATCAAATGAAATAACATGATCAATGTTTTACAAGTGCTAAAGCATTAAATGAATACTAGCTTCTATTATTTATTTCCCATTCTCCAAACAAATGGAATGGCCAAGCTACTTCATGTAAAAAAGAAAAAAAAACAGCAGC
The DNA here is from genome assembly GCA_028646595.1 of Phalanger gymnotis. Classification (NCBI taxonomy): domain Eukaryota; kingdom Metazoa; phylum Chordata; class Mammalia; order Diprotodontia; family Phalangeridae; genus Phalanger; species Phalanger gymnotis. Next base: position 7,389 of record JAQQSZ010011267.1, on the reverse strand, counting down.
AACAACAAAAACACAAGCAATTCTGAAGAAAGTGAATAAAGAATGTCAACAAAGAAATATATGATAAAAGAAGAGAGGTGGATAAAATGGCAAGGGTGAAAGATGATAGTTTCGTAGTTCATATTACCTATTGGTATCTTGTTGATATCCAGAGAAAACAAGGAAGGTTCCCAGAGCATTTGGGGAACTAAATGCTTGTGTCAAACCTATGGGAGACCACGAACAAGAATTTCATCCCCTGAATAGGTCTGAAAGGATTGAGTTTTCTGTCCTTGTACAGAATGCTCACATTGATGACATTTCTGATCCATTGTGGTAAAATTTTATTAGTCCAATAGAAAGCAAACTTTTATTTTATTTTTAGACTGATTGTGCCATCTCACACAAGAAAACAGAGCACTGGCCACTCATGGGTCTGATCGCACCGATGATCAGCACAGGACTTTAATCCATGCTGTTTCCTACCTGGACTGTTTTGTTCTTCTTTTAGCAACCCAGTCAGCTCCTACTCCCAAGGGTTCATCATATTAATAACTTGATTAAAGTTTATTTAGTACTCACTTTGGGCCAGGCATTGTGCTAAATGCTGGGGAGAAAAAAAAGGGAAAAGAGAGTACCTGTCTTCAGAATTTGACTTCAATAAACTAATCTGCCTTCCAGTATAAGAAATTATGTTTTTGCACCACTACGTCTATCAGAAAGAAAATTTTAAATAAGAGCTATCATAGTCACTGGTCAAATCACTTTATTTACAGTATTTATATAAACTATGGAGCTCAGTTTTCTTTATTAAAAAGGATAAAAGGGAGAAGAAAAGATTTGTCCTCAGAACACTTCCAGCCCTGAGGGTTCATGAAATGTTATCAATAAATAGAAATATAGCAAAAACAATATATTTACTTTTAGATTGGAATCAAATAGTAAAATTTAATTTCGACAATTCCTATAACAATTTTTCACTTATTTTATATATTTTTTCTTCTTAGGCTTTCTTTTTTATGAGAACTTCATGAAAATTTATCCTTTTCATTGGCTACTAACTGTATTATTGGCTTGAAAATCAGCACAGCAGAAAAATGTTGGTATCTTTTCATGTCAATAGATAGTTTTGATATCATTCATTCTGCAGCCCATTCTTTGATTCTATTATATTATTTTACCCAAACTACCACCTTCCTTTTTTGCTGATAGAAGAGGAAGAAAGGCAGGCAAAATTCACCTAATGCATCATTTTTGACATGTTGGTTGCTTATTCAGTGGTGTGAAGTCTGCTATTTCTGATATAATAAATGTTTACTGTATTGCTAGTTTAATGAATGCCCTGGGCTACAGTACTTGTTTGTGCGCTTCAGTGGTATATATCTTTAGTGAGAAAAGAATGGCATTGTCTGCTTAAACTAATAGAAAGCAAAACTGAATAAGAAAAAAATAGATTCAAGTGCAGCTGCCTCAGTGAATTTTTCCCTGAGAATCAATAGAAAGAGGCAGGGAACATGGGGATTGTAGAGTGGCAGCTGTTGGGTCACTGAATTAAAGTGGTGGCAGTGAGTAAAAGAGTTTGAAGGGAGGCAGGTTTTCATTTTCAGTTGCTTAAATTCATTGCCTTGATGGTCAAGACACATTTTTATTTCAAGACATTAGCCTTGCTTGGGTGGGAGAGTGGGAGAAGAGAGAGAGAGAGAGAGAGAGAGAGAGAGAGAGAGGGAGAGGGAGAGACACAGAGAGAGAGAAGAGAGAGAGGGAGAGACACAGAGAGAGAGAAGAGAGAGGAGAGAGAGAGGAAAAAAAGCACTGTATTCTCTTTAGAATTTCTTCTGATTTAGAAGTCTATGTTATTAAGTCCTTGGAAAGCTTATTGGATATTTATCCAAATATGTTGTATGGAGATGAGGGTTGTAGAAGTAACAAGGAGCCTTAATAATTGAGTGGATAGTCATTTTTTCAAGATTCCCTATAACAAAGGAAGATTTGAAAAGACCATTCCTTAGAGGGCTCCATCTCAGTGAAGCAATAATATTAGTGTTTTTAGAATTAAAGAATTTGGCTTCAGATCCTAGTTCTGCTGTACGTTGCCTATGAAATTCATGACACTTTTCTGAGCCTCAGCTTCCAGTAAAATGAAGGCATCCAACTAGAGACAGGTTTCTTGTGTATCATGGACCCATTTCCTAGTCTAGTGAACTCTATGAATACTTTTTCAGAATAATATTTTAAATGCATAAAATGGAAAATGGAAAATCACAAAGGAAAGCAATTATATTGAAATCTATTGATCTATATGTGTGTGTGTGTGTGTGTATGTGTGCGTGTATGTATATGTATGTATGTTCATGGAGCCCAGATAAAGGAGCCCTGAGATAGATGATGGATAATTTCAAAGGCCCTTTCCAACTCTGAATACTAGGGTCCTAAGTCATGCCCTATTGAAGTTTCCATGTATACACCTCAGAAATTTTTAATTTATTCATTCAAAAATCAATTGATAGGCATATAACTTGCTGACAAGTAATAAGAATATGTATATTTCTCTGGACAAAATCTAAGCGTGGATAGCAAAAAAAAGGGTTTTTACAACTCTCAGATTCCAAATTAACTCATTTCTATAAGCATTAGTTTCCTCATCTATAAAATGAGGGGATCTTATTTTTCTAATATTTTTTTCTTGCACTGATGTTCTATGATTCTCAGATCAATATGGTTGTCAGGACAGGAAGCATATGCAAGATGGAGAAAATAAATAAGTGAAAGGCCATGGGATACCAAGTGTATAAAAAAGCTGAATCTGCCTCTCTTTCTTACATTTCTTGGGCCACTTTTTACTTTTGACATTTACATTTTTTTCTTCTACATTCAGGTCTTTGAACTTCCACTGACATCTGCAGACATGGCATTGCTCCAATCATAGCAGCAAAAACTTCTGGTCCCTAATGGCATAGATTTAAAGTGGGAAGGGACCTCAGAGTCCATTTAGTTCTACCTGAATCTCAAATGGATGAAGAAAAATAAGGCTTTAAGATTCTCTGATAGTCTTGGGGAAATAAGAGGATATTTTTGTGAATAAAGTTTGTTTTATCTTTTCATTAGCTTAGAAAACTATTTGCAATATTCTTTGGTCTATATCCATATTCATGGAGGTAAAATCATGCTAATTTAATCAAATAATTTTTGTTTGGTTTATGTGTGTATGTGTGTGTGTGTGTGTGTGTGTGTGTGTGTGTGTGTGTGTGTTTGTATATTATTTGTAAACAACCACAGAAAAATTTGGGAGACTTATGTCTCCAGTCATGGAGGGAAGGGGTAAAATTGAATTTTTAGGGCATTTTCCATCCAGAGACCACTAGCCCTAGCTGGAAACTCTTCCCTGACTAACTAGCATGATATTCTGTAAATCCAGTCAAGTAAGTGAAAAGATCTTTCCTGCCCATTGAATAGGCTTCAGATAGGGCTTCAGGTGGGGACAACAAAGGGAGGTCTGATTAGAGAGAGAGGCCCAGGTCCTTTAACTAATTAAGTGTGAGGGCCCAGGCCAGTTAGCAAACTAGTTAGTTAGTTTGAGAGAGGTGGGAAGCCCTCAGGGCCTTAAGGGGAGTTGCTAAGACCAGAGCCAATGGTATGTACCTGAGCTTTAGTCAATCAGATGATGACTAAGGACTGCATAAAAGGAGAGAACAGGGCTTGGAAAGGAACAGAAGCAGCAGGAACTGAAAAACAGAGGCCCAGAAGGGAGAAGCTGAAGAAACCAAGAAATCTTTTTATTTTTCCCAATACATGTAAAACAATTTTAACATTCATTTTTTAAAATTGACTTCCAAATTCTCTCCGTTCCTTCTTCCCCACCCATCACTGAGAAGGCAAGAAATTAGATATGGGTTCTACATATGTAGTTACGCAAAACTTATTTCCATATTAATTATGTGAAAGAAAACAGACAAAACTGTCAAAATTAAAGTAATATATGTATATACATAATATATACATACATATATACATACACACACTATTTAATCTACATTCAGGCAGCATCAGTTCTTTGTCAGGAGATGGATAGCATTTTTCATCATAAGTCCTTCACAATTTTCTTGGATCAATGTATTGCTGAGAATAGCTAAATCATTTACAGCTGATCATCTTAGAATATTGCTGTTACTTTGTACACAGTACATTTCACTGTGCATTAACTCATGCAAGTCTGTCCGTGGGTTTCTGAGAGTACCCTGCTCATCATTTCTTATAGCACAATAGTGTTCCATCAGAAACACAAAACACAATTTATTCAGTCATTCCCCAGTTGATGGGCATCCCCCAAATTACCAACTCCTTCCACCAGAAAAGAGCTGCTATAAACATTTCGGTACATATAGGTCTCCCCTCTTTTTTAAATCTTTTTGGATACAGACCTAGTAGTGGCACTGCTTGGTCAAAGGATATGCACAGTTTTATAGCCAGTCCTTTGGACACAGTTCCAAATTGCTTTAAAGAATGGTTGAACCAGTTCACAACTCCACCAACAGTGTATTAATGCCTCATTTTCCCCACTACCTTCCAACATTTATCACCCTCATTTTCTGCCATTTTAACCAATCTAATAGATATGAGGCAGTACATGAGAATTGTTTCAATTTGTAATCCTTCAATCAATTGTATATCTTCTAACATGGTTATAGATACCTTTGATTACTTCATCTGGTAATTGATCATATCCCTTAATAATTTATCAATTGGGATATAGCTCCTTTTCAAAATAAATTTGACTCAGTTCTCTATATAATTTGAGAAATGAGACTCTTTTTCATGGAAACTTGCTTCGAATTTTTTTGCGGTTATTGCAAATGTATTGCCCTACATCCTACCACCAACCCCACTTATTGTATTCTGTGACCTTTCACCCTGTCCTTCCTCAAAAGGGTTTTACTTCTGAATATCACCTCCCCCAATTTGGTCTCCCTTCTACCCACCCCCCCTCACTTTTTCTTAACCCCTTCTCCTCCTACTTTCCCGTATGGTAAGATAGATTTCTATACCAAGTGTGTGTGTATGTTATTCCTTTTTTGAGCCAATCCTGATGACAGTATAGTTCACTCACACACACACCCAGCACCTGTATCTTCTGCTCCATTGTAAAAGTTTTTCTTGACTCTTTTATGTGAGATAATTTACCCGATTCTATCCTTCCCTTTCTTTTTCTCCCAGTGTGTTCCTCTTTCTCACACCTTAATTTTTTTAAGATATTAGCCATTCATATTCAATTCACACCTGTACTCTCTGTCTATATATACAGAAAGTTTTTTTAGGAATTACAAGTATCATCTTACTGTGTAGGAATATAAACAGTTTAACTTTATTAAATCCATTATGATTTCCCTTTTCTGTTTGCCCTTCTATGCTTCTCTTGAGTCTTTTTTTGAAAGTCAAATTTTCTATTCAGTTATAATCTTTTCATCAAGGATGCTTGAAAGTCCCGTATTTCACAGAATATCTACTTTTTCCCCTGAAGAATTATACTTAGTTTTCCTGGGTTGTAATCCTAACTCCTTTACCCTCTGGAATATCATATTCCAAGCCCTCCTACATCTTAATGTAGAAGCTTCTAAATCTTTTGTTATCTCGACTGTGGTTCCACAATACTTGAATTGTTTCCTTCTGGTTGTTTCCAATATTATCTCCTTAACCAGCTCTGGAAGTTGGCTATAATATTTCTTGCAGTTTTCATTTTTCGGATATCTTTCAAGAGGGATCAATGGATTCTTTTAATTTCCATTTTACCCTCTGGTTCTAGATTTTCAGGGTAGTCTTCCTTCATAATTTCTAGGCTCTTTTTTTGATCATGGCTTTCAAATAGTCCAAGAATTTTAAAATTACTCCTCCTGGATCTATTTTCTAGGGGAGTTGTTTTCCAATGAGATACTTCATGTTATCTTCTATTTTTTGGTTTTATTTTATTGTTTCTTGATTCTCATAAAGTTATTAGATTCCATTCGCTCCATTCTAATTTTGAAAGAAATATTATCTTCGGTGAGCTTTAATACATCCTTTTTCATTTAGCCAATTCTGCCTTTTAAGGCATTCATCTCCTCATTGAGTTTTTGTATGTCTTTTAACATTTGGCTATTCTGTTTTAAGGTATTCTTTTATTTAGTATTTTTGTGCTTCCTCAAATTATTGAATTTTTTTCATGATTTTCTTGCATCATTCTCATTTCTCTTCTCAATTTTTCTTCTATCTCTCTTTCTTCATTTTCAAAAATCCTTTTTGACATCTTCTATGGCCTGAGACCAATTCAAATTTTTCTTGGAGGCTTTCAATGCAGGAGTATCCAAAAGGAGTTATCCAAAAAATAACTTTGTTATCTTCTGGTTGTGTGTTTCGATATTCCTTTTTACCATTATATCTTTCCATGGTCAGCCTTTTTTCTATTCTTTGCTCATTTTTTCCAGTCAATTTCTTGACTTTTAACTCTTTGTTAAGGTGGGGATCTGCTTCCAGGGTGAAGGGTGCCCTGTCCTAAGCTTCAGTGTTTTTGTTCAACTGTTTTTTGAGATACTTTTAGGGACCTTCAAGTTTTCAGTTCTTTGAAGTTGGTATGATCTAAGGAGAGATACGTATACCACTCTCTTGGCCTTTAGTCTCATTTGTGAGTGACCATAAGCACTTTTTTCTGCCCTGGAATTTTGATGAGGATTGCTGCTCCACTGCAGCTACAAGCTCTGATTTGCTAGTCTCCCTGGGACTGCTACCCTGGAGTGCAACCTGCATCTGAGTATGAACAAAGCAATAGAGCCTGCCCCCAGTGCTAGCACAGAGAACCCTGTAGACTCCATCTGATTAGTTGTTCAACTCCCTTACTGTCTCATGGGCTGAGAGCTCCAAAACTGGCTGGTGCTGTTTTATTGGCTTCCAAGGCCTACTCCTGTTTGCTGGACTGTGCTCCACCCTCACCCAGGTGTGATAGACTTTTCCTGCTATCCTTCTAAGTTGTCTTTGGCTTGAAAATTATTCAACTCTGTCCTTTTGTTGGTTCTGCCACTTCAGGAATTGTTTTATGGCATTATTTAAAGGTGTTCAGAAGAGTTTGAGGAAGAGCTCAGGCTAGTCGTTGCCCTTTCTCCACCAATCTGGCTCTGACACCATCGAATATTCTTCATTGTGTTTATAATTGGGGATAATTTGATTTCCAAAGACTCTATGCATTGGAATTCACAATAGCTGTATAGGAAGTCTATTACAATAATATCTGCACTCTGAGATTCTGGGGATTAGTTGGCATGAAAGAAAAAAGTCAAATTAACATCTATTTTATTTTATTATGCTAATGCATAACTATGGCATTTCTTAGCACTCAGTGACACAAAAAGAAGGAAAAATGTAGAATGTTATGGCAACATGCACTTT
>JAQQSZ010011266.1:0-12294 GCA_028646595.1 Phalanger gymnotis | reverse complement strand
GACTTTATTGACTTCTTGCTGTGGTCTTCTTTGTCACCAAAGAAAGATTCCAAGGTCTGAGACTGAATCTGAGTGTGTTTTCACTGCCTGGCCATATTCCCAGAAAACTTACTTGACTCTTGAGTTTTTCAGCAGGGTATGAGTGCTTGTAGTGTAAAGAGTACTTTGTTCTAAGTTTGAGGGGATGCGCCATTGATTTCAGAGCAATTTCTATACAGCCAGCTCTGCCACACCAGCACTCCTCCTTCCTCAAGAACCACCAACCCAGACCTGAGGAAAATCTTAAGCAGGCTCTGCACTCCTGCTCTGATCCACCACTTAATTCCTCCTACCAGGTGGGCCTGGGGCCAGAAATAACTGCAGCTGTAGTTCTGTAGCTGCACCTTCCCCTGCTGCTTCCAGGGTGGTGGCTGAACTGCAAACTCTTTTCACTCTGTCCCCAGCAGCTTTTCCCACTAACCTTCTCTATTGTCTTTGGTGTTTGTGGGTTGAGAAGTCTGATAACTGCCACAGCTCACTGATTCAGGGCGCTAGGTCTTGTTCCAGCCTGGCTTCTGGTCTGGTTGGTCCTGCTGCCGCTGGCGATGGGCTCCCCTCCCCTCTGCTCCGTGCACAATAGACCTCATCCAGTCACCATCCAGGCTGTCCTGGGCTGGATCCTTGCTTCCTTCTGCTATTTTGTGGGTTCTGTCGTTCTAGAATTTGTTCAGAGCCATTTTTTATAGGTTTTTGGATGGACCTGGCAGGGAGCTCACGCAAGTCCCTGCTTTCCAGCTGCCATCTTGGCTCCGCCCCGTGACAGATCTTAAATTGTATTACAAAGCAGCAACCATCAAAACTACTTGGTACTGGCTAAGAAATAGAGTGGTGGATCAGTGGAATAGGTTAGGTATGCAAGACACAATAGTCAATGACTATAGTAATTTACTATTTGATAAATCCAAAGACTCCAGCTTCTGGAACAAGAACTCACTATTTGACAGAAACTTCTGGGAAAACTAGACAATTATATTGCAGAAAGTAGGCATAGACCAATATCTTACACTGTATACAAAGATAAGATCAAAATGGGTGCACGATTTAAATATAAAGACTGATACTAAGCAGACTAGGAGAGCAAGGAATAGTTTACCTGTCAGATCTATGGAGAAGGGAAGAATTCATGACCAAACAAGAGATAGAGAATATCATGAAATGCAAAATTGATGATTTTAATTACATCAAATTGAAAAGTTTTTGCACAAATGAAGTCAATGCAAACAAGATTAGAAGGAAAACAAAAAGCTTACAATTTTTACAGCCTGTGTCTCTGATAAAGGTCTCATTTCTAAAATATATGGTGAACTGAGTCAAATTTATAAGAATACAAGTCATTCCCCAATTGATAAATGATCAGAGGATATGAACAGGCAGTTTTCAGTGGAAGAAATCAAAGCTATCTATAGTCATATAAAAATGCTCTAAATCACTATTGATTAGAGAAATGCAAATCAAAACAACTCTGAGGTATCACGTCACACCTGTCAGACTGGCTAACATGACAAAACAGGAAAATTATAAATGCTGGAGAAAATGGGGGAAAGTTAGAACACTAATACATTGTTGGTAGAGTTTTAAACTAATCCAAACTTTCTGGAGAACAATTTAGAACTATGCTATAAAACTGTGCATACCCTTTGACCCAGCAATACCACTTCTAGGTCTATATCCCAAAGAGATAATACAAATGAGAAAAAGACCTACATGTACAAAACTATTTATAGCAGTTCTTTTTGTGGCAGCAAAGAATTGGAAATTGAGTAGATGTCCATCGACTGGGGAATGGCTGAACAAAAGTTGTGGTATATGAATGCAATGAAATACTGTTGTACTATAAGAAATGATGAGCAGGCAGACTTCAGAAAAACCTCAAAAGACTTAAATGAGCTGACACTGAGTGAAGTGAACAAAACCAGGAGAACATTACACAGTAACATCCACATTGTGTGATGACCAACTTTGATAGACTTAGCTCTTCTCAGCAATTCAAGGACCTAAATCAACTCCAAAAGACTCCTGATGGAAAATCCTATCCACATCCAGAGAAAGAAATTTGGAATCTGAATGCAGATGGAAGCATAGTATGTGCTGTCCTTTTCTTTTATTGTTTTATTTCTTCTTTCTCATGTTCTAATTTTCATAGTTCTAATTTTTCTTTATAACATGACTAATATGAAAATATGTTTAATATGAATATGTAAGTAGAGCCTATATCAGATTGCATGCCTACTTGGGGAGGGGGGAGGAAGGAAAGCGGGAGAAAATTAAAAACTCTAAATCTTATAGAAGTGAATATTGAAAACTAAAAAATAAATAAATGAATTATTAAAAAAGAATCAGTCGAAGAAGTTTGGTATACTGGATTTTTCTGATTATTCAATCTATTAATGCCTCCAACCCATCACTTTGTATCTATTCGTATTATTCCTACATATGCTCGGTCGGTCTCCTCTGATCAAAGGTAAGTACCTTGAGGGCAGAGTTTGTTTGATTTTTTCTTGGTATTCCCAATACCCCACATAGACAGTCTTGTGTAATATAAGCACTTAATAAATGGTTGTTGATTGCTCTTATTGAGCCCACATTGGGAAAACAAAGGAGGGAAAGAAGCTTTTATTTAGCACCTACTATGTGCCAGGCACTGTACCAAGAACTTTACAAATATTATTACATTTGATGACAGCCCTAGGAGGTAGAGGCTATTAGGACGTTCTTCGTTTTGTAGCTAAGAAAACCTAGACTTGACAGAGGTTAAGTGACTTGACCAGGGTCACGAAGCTAGCAAGTGTCTAAGGCCAGAGTTGAACTCAAATCTTCCAGATTACAAGTCCAGCACTCTGCTCACTGCACCTTCTCACTGCTTCTAGAAGACGTTTCCCATTTAATCATAACTCCTAGCTTCAGAACCCTCCAAGATTTGTGAAACATTTGTCTCACAGCCATCCTGTGAGGTGAATGATAGACATGTTCTGTCCATTCTGTAGATGAAGAAACTGAGGTTAAAGTGACTCATCCGTGCTTGGTAGTATGAGACAGTGGAAAGAACAGTGGACTTAGAGCCAGAGACTAGAGTCAACCCTTGGCTCTGTCCTGGGCAAGTTGCTTCCTCTTTCAGAAACTCAGTTTCCTCATCTGTAAAATGATGGGATTGGGATGACCTTTAAATGACCTTTCGGTGCTCGTTTATGATCCAGTAAGGTACCTGAAGTGGATAGGATCTGAACCCAGGTCTTCTGGACTCTAATTTAGGTTCAGCACTTTTGCCGCCTCTAATAGTGATGATGAAAATCTAATAATATGGACAACGTTTGATAATGAAAGCCCTCAGAATAAGACTGTGCCTATAGGAAAGCCTCCTAATGCTAATTTTATAAACATTCCCTTTACATAATTCAGAGATGGCAACCATCACTGTCAGCTATTGTTCTGTATCCCTCCCCCCCTTGTGGCTAAACTCCTTGAGAAAACTTTAGAGTCGGTGCCTTCACTTCCTCTCCCCTCCCTCTCTTCTAAACTCTCTACTATCCTGCTACCACCTTCATCATTCAACTGAAATTAAGTTACCAAGGACCTCTTAATTGCTGAATCCAGTAGCCTTTTCTGGATCATCATCTGTCTTGATCTCTCTGCAGCCTTCAACATTGTCGATCACCCTCCTCCAGGATACTCTCTCCTCTCCAGTATTTTTGTGACAATGTTCTCTCCTGTTCTCTTCCTACCTGTATAACCATTCTTTCTCCATCTTCTTTTCTATATCTTCATTCAAGGTGGCCCAAAAAGATGTTCTCCAAAAGTCTGTCCTGTGATTCTGGACCTCTTCTCTTTTCCTTCTTAACCTGGGGTCTGGGAACACATTTTTAAAATATATTTTGATAACTATTTCAATATAATTTATTTTCTTTGTAATCCTATGTTTTTTCTGCATTTAGAAACCTATGAGAAGATATCCGTAGACTTCACCAAACTGCCCAAGGTTAAGAATCGCTGCTGTAGTCTAACTCTCTCAATAATTGCATCAGCTCACATGAATTAAATTCTCATTTTTCTGCAGAGGGACCCAGATCTATACACCAGCCCTATTATTTTTGCTTGAGCTCAAGGCTTGTATAACCATTTGTCTTTTGGACATCTCAACTTGAATATCTCAGAGGCACTAAAACTCAACATATCTAAAACAGAATTCATTTTCTTTCCTCCCAAACTCTTCCCTCATCCCAACTTGGCTCTCCCTGTCCAGGCTACCTCCACCCTCCCAGTCACCTAGGCTTAGAACTTTAGTATCATCCTTCACTGATCACTTTCAATCGCCCCACGTATCCAATCTGATGGCAAATCTTGTCTGTTCTACCTCCATAACATCTCTCTTCTAAGTCCTTTCCTCTGACCTAACACAGCCACCAGGCCCTGATCACCTCAAGCCTGTTGTACCAGCCTGCTGATTGGGCTCCTTGCCTCAAGTCTCTCCCTTCTCCAATCCAACCTATCCTTAGCACAAGTCAATTTCCTAAAGTATAGGTCTGACCATGCCGCTCCCCCCCCCCCCACTTAACAAAAGCCATTGATTCCCTATTACCTCTGAGATCAATTCCTTCGTTTGGCATTTAAAGCTCTTCAAAAATTGACCCCTTCCTACCTTTTTAGTCTCTTACACCACAATACCCTCCATGTACTATAAGATCCACAGACACTGGCCTCTTGTCTGTTCCTTGCACAAGACACTTCATCTGCCAAATCTGTGCAATTTCACAGGCTGTTTCTCATGCCTGGAATGATCTCCCTTCCCACTTCATCCTTCTGACTTTCCCAGCTTCCTTCAAGACAGCACAAATCCTACCTCCTACAGGAGGTCTCTCTCCATATCACCCATGACTAAGCCTTCCCTCTGAGATTAATTTCCACTTACACTGTATATCTTTATGCATATGTTTAAATTGACTCTTCATCACCTCATTCGGGGTCTTCTTGGCAGAGACACTAGACTAGTTGGCCATTTCCTTCTTCAGGTCATTTTATGGATGAGGAAACTGAGGCAAATCGGGTAAAATGACTTGTTCAGGATCATACAATTAGTAAGCCTAAAGCAGGATTTGAACTCAGCTAGATGAGTCTTCCTGACTCTAGGCCCAGCACTCTATCTACTGGAGTGCCACCTAGTGGCTTCCATCTTTATGTACATAGTTGTTTGCAGTTCTCTCCCCCATTAGAATGTGAGTTCCTTGAGCTCAGGGATCATTTTTCCCCCTTTCTTTATATTCTTAGCACTTAGCAGAGAGGTACATACTGCTCAGTCAGTGATTGTTAACCAGTTGAGAATACATACATACAGAAAGGCAGCTTGGTGTTGGCTTTTTCCAATGGAGGACTGATCAAAGGATATGAACAAACAGTTCTCAAAGGAAGAGGTGCAACCTATGAACAATCGGATGTTCCAAAATCAACATAGGTAAGTGAAATGCAGATAAAGTATTTCTTGGGAATCCCTAGCAAATTAGTAAAGATAGGAAGAGTCAATGCTAGAGGGACTGTGGAAAGACAGCCTCTCTAATGCACTCTTGGTGGAATTGTAAGTTGGTTCAATCATTCTGGAAAACAATTTGGAATTTTGAGAAGAGCATGAACAAAATATTCATAAAGTCTTACTCAGAGATCCCACAGACAGATATGGTACAACAAGGTTAAATATAGGGGGGAAATGGTCCCATATATGCCAAAATAATCACAGTAGCACTTACTATAGTAGAAAATAAATGGAAACAAAATGGATGTCTATGGATTAGAGAATGGCCAAATAAATCATGGCGTATAAATGGATGGGATGGATTAAATAAGCATTTATTAAGTGCTTACTATATGCCAGGCACCATGCTAAGTACTTTACGAAAATTATCTCATTTGATCCTCACAACGACCCTCCAAAGTAGGTACTATCATTATCCCTATTTTACAGTTGAGGAAACTAAGGCAGATAGAAGTTAAATGATTTGCCCAGGGTCACATAGCTAGAATGTATTTGAGATTGGATTTGATCTCAGATCTTCCTCATTCCAAGGTTGCATACACTGCAGTGCCATCTAGCTGAATGTAGCGAAATATTATTGTGATGTAAAAAAAATGATGAATGTGAAGAATACAGAGGAAAATGGGAAGATATATAAGATGATACAGAAAAGCAATGTACATAATGACTATAATAACATAAGGAGAAAAACACCAACAAACTAAATGTTGTGTAATCCTTTTCCAAATCCTTTTTGAGCTCTTCCATGGCTTGAAACCAATTCATATTTTTCTTGAAGGCTTTCAATGTAGGCTCTTTGACTTTGTTGACTTCTTCTGCCTGTATGTTTTGGTCTTATTTGTCACCAAAAAAAGATTCCAAAGACTGAGTCTGAATCTGAGACCTTTTTTGCTGCCTGTTCATGTTCTAAGCAAACTACTTGACTCTTGAGTTTTTTGTGGGGGTATGACTGCTTGTAGAGTAGAGAGTACTTTGTCCCAAGCTTTAGGGGCTGTGCTGCTATTTTCAGAGCTACTTCTACACAGCAAGCTCTGCCACACCAGGGCTCCTTCTCCCCCAAGAACCGCCAACCAGGATTGTGGCCCAGATTCAGCCTGGGCAAAGCAGTTTTTGCTCTCCTGCTCTAATCCGAAGCTTAATTCCTCCTACCAGGTGGGCCTGGGGCTGGAGGCAACTGCAGCTGTAGCTCTGGAAGCAGCCTTAGAGCTGCACCACTTCCACTGCCCCTGGGGCAGTGGCCTACTATGAACTCCTTTCACTCTGTCCCAGCAGCTTTCCCAATAACCTTCTCTGTTGTCTTTGGCATTTGTGGGTTAAGAAGTCTGGTAACTGTCACAGCTCACTGATTCAGGGCACTATGCCTGTTCATCCTGGCTCTCAGTCTGGTTGGTCCTGGCAGGGCCCAGACTGGGCTCTGCTCTGCTCCACTCCCAGCTCTGTGTGATAGACCCTTCCCAGCAACCATCCAGGCTGTCCTGGCTTGGAGCCCTGCTTCCCTTTGTTATTTTATGGGTTCTGCAGCTCTAGAATTTGTTCAGAGCCATTTTTATAGGTGTTTGGAGGGACCTGGTGGGGGGAGATTAAGAAAGTCCCTGCTTTCTGGCTGCCATCTTGGCTCCACCCCATGTTGTGTAATCCTAATGTCTCTCTGTCCCTAAGAAAAGGTAAGAACATTTATTCCATCATTCTTTCTCTTTTATCAAGGGCGGGGAACTATGGATTTGGAATAATACAAATAATAGTAGGCTTAATAAATGGGATGACTGGTTTTACTGAACTGGTTTTTTCCCCTTTTAAAAAATCCATTATATGGAATGTCTATTTGGGGAAGGAAAAAGATGTGAATTTGTTTTAAATGAAAGTAATATAAAAGCAAGATGTATTGATAAAATAAAAAATTATGCATAATAAAACAATGCAAAGTTATATAAATGAAATCACTTAGTACAATATATTATACCCTAACATACAATATAAAATAATATAATATGATATGATATACTACAGGGTGTTCTTAAAGTCTAGGCACATAGGCAAAAATGCATATTTTCAAGAAATGAAATGAATGAAATTTTCAACAACATTTTATTTAATTGGAATATTAAAAATAACATCTTCTATATGATTTCCATTACTTGTGATGCAAAGGTTGATGCACTTTGCAAGATTCACGTGAACTTGATGCGATAACTCCACATTGCTGTCAATTTTAGCACATTCACTCTTTATGCGTTCAATCAATTGTTGCATCTGTGATTTTCATTGAATACACATTCTCCTTTAGCATACCCCAGAAAAGGAAGTCAAGGGGGCTAAGGTCTGTTAATATTCTAAATATTTCAAAATAGGCATTTTTTCCTATGTGTCCAGACTTTAGGGACACCATGCATAATATAATTTTCTGCTCTATAATATAAAATGAGATGACATAAGATGAGATGATGAGATAAAGTGATCTCAGCACCAATGGCACTGTAGCTGTCACTTGTTCCTGCAGAGATGGCTTCCTTTCATATGCATCCCCCCCACACACACCGGCTAAGCAAGAAGAAGAAAGGACTGTACTCAAGTCCTTGGAAGCCTCTTCTAATCCAGACAAGTGCAGTTGCCTCAGTTGGATTCAGGCAGGTGTCTAGTCTGGGTAAGGTCATTTGCAAAAGGGCATGTTGGAGCTGTGCCTTTCTTTTTCATTGTTCCTTTAATAGTCTGTTTATATATATATATATATATGTATATATATATATATGTATATATATATGTAGTTAAATTTTGCATCCCCTTCATTTCTAAACACATACCTCTGTTATACCCTACCCAGCAAGCCATACTTTGTACCAGAGCAGGGCAGGGGGTGGGGGGCGGCGGGGAGAGGGAGAGAGAGACAGAGCCACATCAGTAAAATTGACTAGCATATCAAGCACATCTGACAGTGTATGTAATGTTCCACACTCATTGTCCCCCACCTCTGCAAAGAAGAATCCTTTCACCTTTATCCTCTAATTATAAAAATCCAGTTCCAGCACCTATTTCTTCCTTTGATTAGATGCCCGAGGAGGAAGGCTGGACTCGGTTTGAGGGGACTCAGAGGGAAATGGGGAGAATGCATAGTGGAAGAAAAAAACACTTAACATAAGAAAAGGAAATGACTGAACAAGGGGCTTCTGGGAGCTACTTCTCTATGGTACCAAACTTCTTGCCTCATCATGTCATCACTGAGTCCATTCTCTGGAAGGAGCTGAGATTTGATGGACGTATGACGCACCCGAGGGGTAGAAATTCTGATAAGACTGGGCCTAGTGGACATTCTGAGATTGTTTAGGAAGTAAAATTCATCTAGAAACAAAGTAAATTCCTACTCAATGCACAATGGTAATAATTGTGGGACATAAATGTAATGTCATATTTCCATACTATGAAAAACAATAAATGTGAAAAATTCAGAGAAACACGCAAAGACTTATGTGAACAGATACAGAGGGAAGTAAGCAGAATCAGGAAAATAATGTTCACAACTATAACAATGTAATGGGAAACAACAATTAAAATCCTAAAAACCATAATTATAATGACTAAGAATGTTTCCAAAAAAACAATGTGAAACTGTAATTCTTTGCAGATGGGGGGTGAATATGGATATGGAAGACTGCATATCCTATCATACTAAAAATTGTGTCAGTGAATTTGGCTGATGTTTCTCTTTTTTTTTATTCTTGGTTATAAAGGGTGGTTCTCTAAATAGGGGAAGGAGGGACATGCCCTGGAAATGGAAGCGACATAAAATGAAAAAAAAATTTAACTAAAATTCTCAGATTCCAGTATTGGTTTCTCTTTCTTCCTTCTTTTTAAAGTTGTGTGTGTTGTGGCTTTCTCTTGGAGGAGGAAAGAGGTAGAAGGGCATACTTACTCCTGAGAGACAGCTAACCTCTGCAAAGCTGAACCCCCTCAAGAAAGGAATAATAGAAAAAGCATGAGATTTAGAGTTAGAGACCCTGGGTTGAAGCCCTTCCATTGTTACTTAACTAATCTCCCCATTGGGAAGACATTCCACTTGGCTCTCTCTTTTTCCACCTTGGAAGAACATAAGTTGCTGGAGGGCAGGAACTATTTTACATTGTCTTTGTATCTGAACCTTCCGTGTACTTCATTAGTGTATGTTGGACTGCATTCAGTGCAAAACAAAATGAAGGAGAGAAAAGGGCAACGCATCATTCTGCCTCCAAAAAGGTCAAGACAGATGTGAATGGGGTCATAATGGAGTGTGCCTAGCCAACATCTGGTAACTCCTAGTTTATTTCACCATCCAGCTGTGAATATTCCCAATTCTGAATTTCAACAATCATTCAGAGGCTTGCTGACATTTGCAGAGAATAAAATTTATAAATACCAGAGAAAAAGCCAGAAAATTACTGTGTTCCTGGCAGCTTTCCTTCCTGGGCAAGGTTTGCACTTCCTCCTGGTGTCAATGTTGTGTTTAATAAAGCTCTGGATTGGTTGGATTTCTATTTAACTGAATGCTAGGATTTGGGGGTTTGAGGTTGGTTTTTTTTTAACATGACTCATAACACATAACCCTGTGTTTTCCTCAGTCAGATCACATTGTTGTCCTATTGAAAAGAGAATGCTGAAAGGAAAATTATATTCTCCCAGAGTTAGGTGTGCTCATACTAAAGAGTGCGAGTGAAACATTTTTTCCATGGTATTTCTTTTCTTGAGACACAATCTGCTTGATTCGTCTTCCCCTCCACTCAGATCTCTCCTGAATAATATTATAACTGGCATTTATATAGTGTTTTAAGGTTTGCAAAGCACTTTATAGGCATATATTCATTCATTTGAACAAAGTACTGTGCCTCATTTTCTCATTTGAGCCTCACAAGAAATCTGCGTGTTTTGCTATCCCTCTTCACAGATAAGGAAATTGAGACTCAAAGACATTCAATGACTTACCTTGAATCATACAGCTAGAACATATCAAAGACAGGATTTGAAGCCAATTTTTCCCGTCCCAAAGTTCAGTACTCCATCAACTATAGCATATTTGCTTTTTGTGTATGCAACAACTGGTACCTACCAAGGAAGTTTCAGGAAGGACAAATGTCTGACTGACAATAACAGCTCATTTTATGCAGTCTCTGGAAGCATTTGGATACACTCTGCAAAAGGACCCCTGAATCTAAGAATCACTATTTTTACATTTCTCAGTGGAAGAACAGACTAGAAGACCCCAAGATGTTGCTGTGAATTCGCTACTTTTCTCAATGGCCCATACTCTCCTTCAACATCAATTAACCAATCAACAAACACTTATTAAGTACCTGCTATGTGCCAGGCACTCTGCTAAGTGCTGGGGATACAAAAAGATGCAAAAGACAATCCCTGTCCTCAAGTAGCTTACAATTTAATGGAGGAGATGTTTTGCAAACAAATATGTACAAAGCAAATTATATGCAAGAAAAATAAGAAATAACAGAAGGAAGGCTCTGGAGTTAAGAAGGATTGGGGAAAGCTTTCTGTAGAAGGTGGGATTGTGTGTTTGTTTGTGTGTGTGTGTGTGTGTCTTTCTTTTTTGAAAAGGACCATGAAATTGGGGAAATGATGACGTGACTTGCAGTTGACTTTGATTTGAGTGAGGGAGGACTCTGCAAAGTTACCAGCCTCACTTTCTTCTCCAGAGCCATCTGGGTCCAGTGGCCTGGTATTCACCAGGATGACTGGACATGGCCTAGGATGCGTTGTAAGACCATGGCCCTTTCAGGCTAAGGTCTTTTCGGGTTCTCACTTTGAGTCAGGTTGGTTGGTTGGTTGGTTGGTTGTTGTCCTTCATTCTCGAAGAGGACCAAAATGATATCACTATGCTTGAGACAAGATTCAATGTGTACAACTATGGCTGATCAGGCCAGTATAAGCTCAGAATTCTCTACCACAGGTACGGCACAAATAGTCTATGTGAAAATTTGGGGTAGATAATCCAGACCTGTGCATCCTGCTCCAAATACAGGGTTCCTCATTCCAAGTCTGCCAATTTTGGCATGTATCTATTGTATTATGCATGCATGTATGTATGTATATGTATACATGTATATAACATATATATAATGTATAAATGTGTGTGTGTGTGTGTGTATACACTCTTACTTATCGGTCTATGGTGTTGAGAGCTGGTAAAGGTCCCAGAGCTAGCATACATAGGAGATTTTTTGTACAGCTGAATCAGGTGATCTGCTTCACCCAGAACGGCAGTGGAAGAAAAGCAGCCAAAAAGGAGTAATGGCAACTCCTCCACCCGCTCTTCCACATTTGGAAGTGGACTTGGTAGAGGTGAATATTTTGTAAAAATGCCTTCAAGTTTGAGCTCACTGTCCCCAGGGACTTTGGTGGTGTGGAAAAGAGTACATCCTGGTTCAGAGGAATGTGTCTGTGCTTCTGTTCTTGCTATATATTCACAGTAAATATCCCTTTTCTAAAAGCTAATTGATATTCATTTGTTAAATGATACTGGAGCACTAATGAGTGGTCACTGATATTGAGGAGAATAGGGGATTAAGCTATTAACAGAAACGAACAAATGAATGAAAACATTTATTAAGTATTTAGTATGTTCAAAGTACTGCCAATAAAAAATGGAGAAGGAAGACAGTTCCAGCTCTCCAGAATCTCCTATTCTAACACAGGAAGCAACATATGGAAGGTTTCAGTTACAAGACCGTAGAGGCAAAGAGGTTGGTAATGCCTCTTCT
>JAQQSZ010011265.1:0-12294 GCA_028646595.1 Phalanger gymnotis | reverse complement strand
TCTTCTCTTCCTACAGAACTGCTTTTTCTTGCCACTTTTATGCGAGATAATGTACCCCATTCTATCTCTTCCTATCTCCCTCTCTCAATATATTCCTCTCTCATCCCTTATTCATCTTCAGCTCATCCTATGCCCACTCTCTCGCTCTCTCTCTGCATATATATATGTATGTATATACATACATGCATATATATACACATATATAAACATATATACATACACATACACAAACATATACATATATACACATACATATACACACACGCACATTCCTTTCAGCTACCCAAATATTGAGGTCTCATGAATTCTACACATCATCTTTCCATGTAGGTAAACTGGATACTTTATTAAGAAGTTTGAGATCATCTTAACACAAACTCCTTTCATTTGTACCTTTGTCTTTTCTGTCTCGGATAGGATTTTGGTCAATGGAAATGACACTAAAGAACACATTAACATCTACTTTGCTGTTGAACATTAAGCTCCACTGGGTCTGTGTATTCAAATTTTAGCTTAAACCTTTTTGGGAAACCCTCTTTTATAATAGGATCTTCTTAAGTGCTTGAATTGTATTGCTTTTTTAATTTGTATCCCCAGTTTTTAGTATGGTGCTTTATTTATACCAGAGGTGTCACTCATGGCCAACTACGCTATATGTGGCTTGCAAAACTCCTGAGTGTGGCCTAAACTAGATAAAAATTAATTGGGAATAATATAGCAAGATAAAAATACAATAGAACATAGATAATATAAATTTTAGTGGATAGAGCACTGATCTTGGAGTTTGGAAGACTTAGGTTCTTATCTGGCCTCAGACACTTCTTAGCTGTGTGATGGGTTCAGTTTCTTCTCCTGTAAAAAGAGCTGGAGAAAGAAATGGCGAATCACTCTAGTAGCTCTGCCAAGAAAACAGCAAATGGGTCATAAAGAATCAGACGCAAAGTGATCTGGTTACATTTGAGTTTTGACATTGAATTTTTGCACAAATGCTTTTTCATTCATTCCTTTCCTTCTGTCTGAGAAGGCAGATTAGCCTTTCTCCTTTCAAGGATAATACTTTCCCTTGTGCTCTAATGCTGTGTGCCTTTACATATTTTTAGTGAGCTTGCCACTGTTTCTCTCTTAGCTTTAGATTTTCTCTATCTGCTGTGTCCTTCTGTGATATCTATAAATAACAACCAACATTTACATACTACTTTAATATTTCAAAGTACTTTACATATATTAGCTGATTAGATCTTCATGTCATCAACAAAAATGTCTAGCACTCACCATGTGGCAGGCACAGTTCTAAATGCTTTACATTTATCATTTTTTTCTTATAATAACCCTAGGAAGAAGGTGCTATTGCTATACCTGTTTTGTAGACTGAGTCCCTTAGAATTTAGGTAGCTGGCCTAGGAATGTATAGCTATTGAGAAGTCTGAAGTAGAATTCAAAAGGAGGTCTTTATCCCTTTAAATCTAGTGCCATATTGTCTCAGTCTTATACTAAAAACCAACCAAAAACCGCCCAAACCTCTCTTCCTGTTAACCTCTTTGACCATCAGACTGTCATTCAGTTACTCTCCTATTTGAGTGCCAGTTTTCTAGGAAGAGATAGCCTGCATTTGCTAACTTGAATGCATTACTACACAGTCTTTAGCTCCCTGAACTGTAGTATAGGTTCTTTGGCTTTTCCTTTGCAGAACTCATACTCTTCTCAGACCTTATCATTTGACACCGTTAGGCAATCACTCCTAATTTTCCTGTTATTGTTTTCTCTTGCATTTTCCTTGACATGGCTTCCTTATTTTGTCTACTTCTACTTCTCAGATTCTTCTTGTTTTGTTTTTCTGTTTCTTTTTTACTTTTCCCATTCTCTTTTGTTGAACTTAACCACTTTCAGGACTTCACTTACTGTGACCACTCCAAGTCATCTGTCCCCTACTGCTATCTTGACAACTGCAAATTGAAGAATGTAAACTATTCTCATCCTCTACCTCCTGTTACTTCCTCCTGATCTTCCTCAACTGTATCTTACATGATGAAGAACTTTTTGCTCTTGTCACTTCTAGTCACTTTACTGCCATAATTCAGCGTTTTCTTTTAAGAAATTAATTTTTCAAAAAAGCTTTCATCCCATACAGATTATGGAGCTTTCTACCTGCCCCAAGGTAATTTTCTTTCTCTAGGAGTTCAGCACCTGGCTCATTATCTTTCTCTTTCCTAACTTCTGCCCATGCCCTTATTTTATTGGATTTCAGCATTCAGGTTGGTGCTTCCTTAAATAACCCAGCCTCCTGGTTCCCGAGGTTCAGTTTCATCGTCTACTCCTTTCCACCTCAAACACATACGGGGTTGATCTCACTGTGGAGTTCACCTTTAATCATAAATATTCCAATTCCTGGATATCAAACTCTGAATGGACCCTAACCTCTTCTTATTCTATCTCTATATTATTCCATCCTGTTTCCTTTTTTTTTTTTATTGAAATAACTTACTAAACCCATTCTTCTCATTCCTATACCTTTCAGTGTACTTTCAGGTCATTAACCCCATTTTAACTTTTAAATGCCCTATGTACCTGGCCCCAACTTATCTTTATAGCTTCATCATATAATATTCTCCTTCTTGCGCTCTCTTGATCCAGCTAAATTTGCTTTATCTCTTTGTTCAGTTCCTAATGTGTTAACTCTTCAGTCTCCCAGAGTACCCCTCTTCTTTCAAGATGCAATCCAAACATACTGTTGTACATGAAACCTTTCACAATTACTCCTGAGTGCTAGTGACTCTTTCCCCTGACCACCTTTTATGAATTTTATATTTATTTTGTGATGGTGTTCAGTTGTGTCTGACTCTGTGTTACCCCAGGGAACATACTGTCAATGGGGTTTTCTCCACAAAGATACTGTAATTTCTATTTCCTTCTCAAATGGATTAAGGCAATGTGGTTGTTGACTTGCGCCCTATCTACTGATCCTCACCCTATTTATACTGTATGTGATTTAATCACATTTATGCTTATGTACACTAATGAGTGAACATTCCCCTTGTAGAATGTTTCTTGTATCTACTGAACCACCCCCTATTTATTCCTTCCTATTTATTCTGTATGCAATTTAGTAGCATATATGCTTATGCATACTAATGAGTAAACATTCCTCTTGTAGAATGTTTCTTGGAAATAGGTGCTTTTTTTCTGTATTCTCTGTATCCCTTTCACCTAGCAAATTTCTTGGTGTTTAATGGCTTGTTGATTTAATCTTCAAAATCAATTAGTAAACATGTTAGACCACTACCCTGAAATCTTTATCAGATTCTTTGCTATAGGATAAAATATAAATGTCTCCTAGCCTAGTTAGGCTCCAGCTTGTCTTTATAGCCTTATTCCATGTTATCTTCCTTATTCAATGTTTATCTTCTAAAAAGAACAAACTGAACCACTCTATCACTGAGATGCCTGCAGTGTATTCCTTGCCTCACCACAAACTTTAATTTCTTTTCTTTTTCATAAAATCTAAGTTCATTTTAAACAGAAATGCACAATAAAAAAGGAGACATTATAAACTTAAATACAGAATAAGAAAGCATTGTGTATGCACAACAGAACATAAAAGACAATGCAAAACTTACTGCAATAAATTTCCCTTTCAAGGAAACCTATATAGTAAATACTACAGATTGCATTCAGAGCTGTCCATCTTTTCTTTGCTTCTTTGTAAGTTTTCTTTTGTCCTCTGCTGTGTATTTTTTACTGTGTTCTATTTTTTTCACCTTCCCCCAACCTAAGAATTGAGTATGGATATTCACATACACACAAAAATGAATACATATATACATACATAGACGTACTTACATACACTTAAGTATATACTCAAATATTTATAATTATTCTCCTATATCAAAAAATACACATTCTTCTATATAAGGCCATAATATACTTGTTGGACATGTTTCTCTGAGGATAGAGAACATTTTCATTCATAGGTTGAAGTCCTCTATTTTATAAGTCCTCGTACCACATTTCCTATACCAAAGCAATATTCTTACCTTATATTGTCTAGGCATTTTAGATAGTCTTTAAAACAATATTGATTAATAAGATTGACATATAATCTAGTTTCCCAACTTTACTCTTTTGATTAAATCTATTTTAGCTCTCAGTTTTGTCTAAGATCATGATTACTACCTGGCTTTTTTTTTCACATAGTAGACTTGACTCCTGATCTGTATTTTATGTTAATTATTTCTGGCCCCTCCTGACTTGTCTACTTTACTTCTACCTGTGACCTTGCCCTCCTATTAACACACCTCTCCCCCACCCACCTTATCTTCTTTGCCAAACCTTTTCTCCTTACCTTCTCGTTTCTCTCTGAATTTAGAAGACAATTATCGCTTTCTAAATACATACATTATTCACTCTTATCCCCTTCCTGTTAATCTAGACATCCTTCTATAAAACCTCCCATATCCTATTCCTCGCCCTCTTACTTCTTTATAAATTTAGAAGACTATTATTCCTTTCTAAACATATATGCTGTTCAACTCAGATCTGATGAGTAGACTTTCCTATAAAAATCCTCCCTTATCCTGTCCCCATTGCCTATCCCAATAACCTTATGCTTATTTTTGAATTTTGAAGACCTTTATACTCTGCACAGTTGTGCCTAGTGTCTCATTAGTAGAGCTTCTCTCAATCTACCCCCATCACATGTCCCACTCCTGACACTGTCTGGGAGGTGAAAATTCCTATAGCTGAGGCCCCAGGCTACCTCCCAACCCAACTCGTCCCAAGGATTGAATCTTGCAGTTTCCACAGAAGTAGCCTGGAAGTGTTGAGACTTCACAGAGACCAAATCTCAGTCCTGGGATTTTTCTTCTGCACTCCTTTGATTTTTTTCCAGGAGGACCACTCTTCTGCCTCAAATCTTAAGCATTTTTATTTCTCTACATCCTCTCTGGCACTATTTGCTCTTGTGGAGGAAATCTGGATAACTGGGAATTTTTGACCTACTCTTCCATCTTCCCAGAATCCTCCTTCCATCCTTTTATTTCTTAATTATCTAGCAAGTGCTGTCTCTTCCATGGAGAAGCTGAACTCTCTTTAGAAGTCGTTCCCTCCTTACCCATAGGCATTCTAGGCAAAGGGAACAGGATCTATAAAGTGAGAGTGTTGGAAGATGGGATGCCATGAGTGAGTAATAGCAATTAAGGTAGCTTGATTGAAAGAAAACTGGTGCATAGGAATGAGTGATGTGTGGTCAGCTTGGGAAGGCAATTTGAACCTAGACTGTAAGGGTTCTAAAGGCTTTACTTTTAATCTCAGACACAATAGGTTCTCTATCAGGGCAGTGACATTGTTAGATCTGTGCTTTAGGGATGTCAGACTCACAGCTATATGGGAGGATATATTGGAGAAGGGAATGGATGGACAGATTTAGAGAAATTATTAAGTAAATAAATATTGGGGACATCCCAGGATTTTTCTTTCCTCAAGGGATGCAGCTGATGTGATGAAATTTTGGAGCTACAGACAACAGAACCTTACAAAGACTTTAAGGTGGATTCTTGCCCATTGTGTTCTACTCTAGGAATAAAGTCTTTGCATGGATTGCTCAAGGCTGGGGGTGGTCTGGAAATAAATGAAATAACGAGAGTCAAGACTCCCAGTAACTCATTAGAATAGGTCCACCTCACTGTAATCATTCTCTCATTCCTTTTTAAAAATCAGAATTCGTTGCCACCGTTAGGAATACCCATTCTTCCAAAGGCATTTCAGCCTTGAACAGGTTCCATGAGTGGTCTTTGGCATTCCAGAGTACCACTAACTCTTTTCTTATTTATTTGTTGCATGATTAATAAAATGATTAATTATCTGGAAATTATTTCTCTGATTTTTTATAGAAAACTGACCAATTAAGAATCCATGTCAGTAGCAGTACTAGAGAGAGTTCATAAGGCCACAAAGTGGATGATGGCCCTGTGAGTAGCTAGAAGGGGGACTTTTGGTAGTGAAATGAATGGAGAATCATCTCCGTTACTTTCTTAGGAAGCTCACAGATCTTGTTTAAATAGTTTTATTGCATTTCCCAGTATATGTTTAAATTTTATTATAATTTCATTAATAAAGGAGTACTTTTTCAATTTTCACTAGTTTAGTGCTATTTACTAGTATGTAACAATTTCATTGCTTGAAGAGAACTTTTCTTTCAATTTTTATTAGCTTATTTGATTCCCTTCTGAAGAGGATTATATATTTTTCAAAGGATTTTTTTACTCAAGATCCTTTTCCTATTAAAAAGTGAAGAAAGTTTACATGAAATCTGTGAAGTCTGTTGACATGAATTTATTTTTCTCTTATAGTCATACAATTCAGAAGTATCAGTGGAGGTGTCAAATGGAGTTTGTTTAGTGTTATTTATGGTGAGGATTTAAGATGTTAAAAAGTAACAGCTAGATTTCACATATTCCAGAACGATCTTAGACTTGGAAGTTGGGGAAAAAGCCGGGTTGTGAGATGATTGAGTGAATGAGTATAAATCTAACTACCTAACTGGTAGTATTTTCAGAGTATTTTATTTTCCAGACAACTGTTGTTTTAAAAAAAAAACATTGTTATAGAAGTAGAACTTTAAAGATTCATTCCATTCTCAGTTTTCTTATGTGAAATACATTCTAGGTGCATTTAGCTATTTAGGTACAGCTTTACTTAGTAATAATAGTATCAGATAAGTATTTCTTAGGCCAAAGAAAAGGAAGGAAATGTAAAAAAGTAAGGAAACTTAACATTTTTGGGGCCACAGCAAGCTGAATAAAATGTAGAACTTTGGCAATGAATACCTTGTTCCATAAGGTTCAAACTTGTTATTTGTCTGGCAGGGGTGAATAGTTTCATTACTGAGTTTTATAGCTAAAAAATCTGGGCAAACAATTCCTTCTTCAGTTAGTTGGAATTGGAATGGTGTTTGGCAGTGGCTCTACATAAAGTACTTTTAGCAATCTAGATTTGAGTTTACCAGCTATTAGAAACTTAGATCAAAAAGAAGAGGCTGCAATACCCTTATAATTTAGATCCATAATAGTATGGAAGTGCGCCAAAGTTTCTGCCATGAGCATTGCATTTACCCATCTTGTCCAGGTATTTAAAATGAGTCAGAATTTTTATGGTCTTTAGGTTTTTGTTTCATCTTTTTTTCTTCCAGGCAACTAGGTGGCACAGTAGATGGAAAGGTGTGTCTGGAGTTCAAATCTAGCCACATACACTTAAAAGTTGTGTGATTCTGGACAAACCACTTCTTTCTACCTCAAGTTTCCTCATCTATAGAATGTTTAATGTTAACACCTCCCAGCACTGATAAAATGAGACACTAATTTGTACCCAAAAGTACATTTTAAGCTAATACCTGCTTCACAATCTTCTCCAGATTGTGATTCATTAGGACAAATTCAGGACTCTGCCAGAACTAAAACAAAAGTCCAGATTGTGATTCATTAGGAGAAATTCAGGGCTCTGCCAGAACTAAAACAAAACATATCCCCTTTTCTCAGATTAAACCCTTACCAGTGCTGACTTTTTTTTGATGGGGAAGGCAGTGCAATTGGGATTTAAGTAACTCCAACAAGGTCATACAGCTAGTAAGTGTCTGAGGCCTGTTTGAACTCTGACTCCTGACTCTAGGGCTGGTGCTCTACTCACTGTCCCACCTAGCAGTCCCTGCCCTTCCTTTCACAAAGAAAAACATTTTTTTTTGTCTCCTGCCATCTTTTCTAGTATTTGTTATATTAACAAACCTAGACACCTAGTGATACCACACTCTGCTACACTTTATTTGGGATTTGAACTCAACTCCATTCAGTGTGTTGAAGAGAAAGGCAGACATCACTTGCACCTTTCCAAATGGCACTTGTCTTTTTCTCAGGACTTAATCAAGTGATTTGGTGATCAGTCAGTTTTTAGTGGTTTCTTTTTTGTAGCTCGACTGCAATGGCTGGAGCTGGCTTCCTTCCTTGTTTACAGACATTGTACTCCTCAGTGATGAATGTAGCAGAACCTTTGCTAGCTATTGGCTAGATGCCTTGTAATTATATCAGTTTTGATGACAAGATTTCTAAATATCTTATAAAAAAGTGAACAGTGTGGGAACAACATTTGTACTTTGAAGACTTTTAGTGCCTTGCTGTTTCTGTTGTTTGCCCTTTCTGTAGTCTTATCACTTGGCTTGGGAAGAAATCACTGGATCAGGGGTGCTCTGATACAGTGTACCTCCTTTTGTCCCTCCAACTGAGTCATTTTTATAAAGTGTATGTTACGTTTCATTTTTACTTTCTCTATTTAAAAAACTTTCAGAATATGCAATTCTAAAGGCTTTGTAATGATTTTGTTAATTTTTAAGTTTTGATTGCATTCTTAAATTGCTTATGGGAATCATCTGTAAACCTCTTTTTAACTTCACTATAAACTCCTTAAAGTCAGTAAAGGTGTTACTCATCTAGTGCCTCATTTCTGAACATAGGTAGCGGTTTGTATATATTACTCTTTCCAAACATATTATCTTATTTGTTAAATTTGATAACCTTTTATTAATTCTTATGGCTCCTCTTAATTCTTAAGTTTCTTGACATCTGCAGCACTTGAATACTTAATTTCCATTTTTTATGATATTGCTCTCCTGTGTTTTCTCCTGCCTTACTCTGCCTCCTTGGTTTCCTTTGGATCACCCTCTGTATTAAGCACCCAAAGTGGGTATACCTTAGTGTGCCAGGGATCGTTGGCTCTCATCATTCACTTCATGCTTCCTTTTGGTGATTTAATCAGCTCTTAAGGTTCATTGCTCATTTCTATGCAGATGATTCTACAACCTATGATTCTTGCTCTGATCTCCCAAATGAGCTCTGGAATTTCAAACTAGTATATTATGTAGGCATCTTCAATGCAATATTCCTAAAACAGAAATCATCGTTTACTCCCCGGCCTATTAGTAAGTTTATTACTTCTGTTGACCATAGCAATATTCTTTTAGTTCAAATAGATCTCCATAATATCTTTTACATATTATATTCAGGTTCTCATCTCTTTTCACTTGGAATGTAAAACTTTTGGTCCCCTTACAGCAAGTCTCCCTTCTCCTGTACATCCTCCACAAAGCTGCCAACGTGACATTCCTAAAGAACAGAACCATATCTCTCCCCTTTGGATAAATTCCAGTGATTTCATTGTTACAACTGTGGTGATATACCTCCTCTGTTTGGCATTTAAAGCCATTACCACCCACCTTTCCAGGTTTATTATTACTTCTCTTCGTGTACTGGTCCAGAGAAATTGACTTTCTTGGTGTTCCTCTCACGTATCTCTCTTATCTCCCATCATCTTCTTTCTGCATGGACCATTCCTCATGCCCACTCCACTTGCCATTTACATTTACTGGTGTGTTTGCTTCTCTTTTTCCTTCCTTTCCTTTGCTTGGGATGGCCCCCCCTCACCCCACAACTCATGGAATCATTAGTTTCTTCAAAGTACAGGTGAGGTTACACTCCCTGCATGAGGCCTTTCCTCATTCTTCTACCTCTTAGTCCTTCCCTCCTGAAAGTACCCTGTAGTATTTATTCTCTACTAATTACATATGCATATACATGTTACCTCTGTTGATAAGGTTTTTTTCTTTGTGTCCTCATTGTCTGGCACATAGTAGGAACTTAATTAATGCTTGTTAATGGATTAATTAGGGGAAAGCTAAGTAAATGTTTGTAATGACTTCTGGCATGAAGGAAAGGACATGGACAAGTCCATATTTCCTTACTCTAATAAAGCTCTCTGTGCACTAGAAGGAACGGTGATAAAGAAAAGTAATGAGAAATGACTCTAAGCACCATTTGAATCTAGGACTTTGTATGAAGAATAATAAAGACCTGTGGTGACTCTGAGCAGAAAAAAGGTAGTTCAGTTGGAGGCAAGGCCAGGCCAGTGTCCAAATAACTGAGGGTGTGCTTTGAAAGCAGTCCTCGTTATCTTATAGGAAGCATGCTACCAGTGCTGTGAGTAATATCTAGCTGTGTTTATTTAGGATCACAGCAGGAAATGGGGAGCCAACTCCATGTTTGAGTCTGTATAAAAAAAGGATCAGGGCTGAGGCTAAAAGTCACCAGGAAACTGAGTGAAGATGCTTGGAGAAGACAGTCTTAATTTCAAACACAATGAGGAAGATGAAGCAGAACCTGTGTACCTGTTCAAGATTTTGAAGTCCCAGTCTAAAATTGAGATGAATAAGAATAAGAAAACACTGATTATGAAGAAACACTATGAACTGAGGAAAAACCCCGAAGGTTAAAACAGTTAAATTAGAAGTCCAAGTAAAATCTGAGGAAACAATGGCTTTATCCCTAGGAACAAATACCTGGAAAAATTTAAGGCAAGAAGAGAAAATGTAATTCTAAATAGAATGAAAACTAGAGAAGAAAGAATTAGAAGGAAAATTAATACTTTAGAGCACATTCTACCCATTACCCAACTAATGGACTCCCTGAAAACTAGAATGGCCAAATAAAATTCTGACACTTTAAATGATTGTAAGAAATATCAGTACAAAATCAGAAGATTGAAAAAAAAGGCTTATTAAATACAGTTGACCTGGAATACAGGTCAAGGAGAGATAAACTTTTAGGAATCACTGGACTCCAAAAGACACAGAAACACAAGAAGATTCATTAGTACCTGAGGGCAAAATGAAAATAGAAATAATACAGTGATCATGTTGTGAAAGAAACTCCAAAATGAAAATCCTCTGCAATGTCATAGCTCAAATCCAGTGTTTCTAGGCCCAAGGGGAAAAATAGAAGCACTTAGAAGGAAAAATAGCAAGGAATAACAGCTAGAATAAGGGAGCTAATACTATACTATAAAGGAGAGAAAAATCTTACAATAGTTTTTCCAAAGGTTAAAGCTTTACACACAAGGATAGTTTATCCTGTCACACTGAATATAATTGATAGGCTAAACAATGGAACCTCAATGGAATAGAAGACTTTCAAGTATTCTTATTCAAAAGACTGGAGTTGAATAAATTTAAGCATCTTTGGTTGCGCATACCTTTAAACTCTTTAGGAATTTTTATCACAATATCTACAAAAAAATCTTTTCTTTGGAACCTGTAACTTAATATCCTATAGGATAATTTAATTAGAAGATCATTTTTAAGTTGGTTTTTCTTCTATTTTTATTTATACAAATAAAATTTCCTTCAGGTTGTAGCAAAACCCAGTTTTGTATGATAATGAGTGTTTTTGGCCTCATTGCCCACTGGCATGGGAGGATTAGAAGAGTCTGTTATATATGTCGACACAGAGTCGGCATTTAATACGGAATTTTCATCTTAATCCAGTATATTTTCATTGTATATGTTCCGTTTTTTATATTAGGCATATGTCACAGTTCACATTCACCAATAAAATAGCAAGCTGAACATAGATACTAATTCCCTTAATTTTCAGTCTTAAAATAGCAGAATCACGCCGTCTCTACTCTCTGGTGTGAGAATTTCTCCACTACTACCCTATTTCCTATTACTCTATTGCCCACTAAGCTGGGCTTGCAAAAAGGCAACTAGAATTGGGGAAACAGAGAGGATATGACAGCACAGTGAAAAGGGAAATTGAAAAAGAAAAGGAGCAAGAAGGACCAAAAGGAAGCTATAGTTGTTTTCATTACAATGCTACAGAGTTAGTTTCTGGCTCATAGCCAAATGTTATTAGGTGGTAAATAAAGTATTGTGCTTTTGCACTTAGTAGATGTGCTATGCTGTAAATATTGATTTTCAAAAATAAGTAGTTTATCACATTTGAGCCAGCAAAAGAATTTTGATTACAATGAGAATAAGCTGGGTCATAAAAATAAACTTACTCTGATTTTCCTTTGGCTGGAGGCATGCAAGATGAGAAATCAAGATATTATCAAACAGAACCAAAGAAATGAAAAAATGGAGGACAATGTGAAATATCTCATTGGAAAAACCACTGACCTGGAAAATAGATCCAGGAGAGAGAATTTAAAAATTATTGGACTACCTGAAAGCCATGATCAAAAAAAGAGCCTAGATATCATCTTTCAAGAAATTATCAAGGAGAACTACCCTGATATTCTAGAGCCACAAGGCAAAATAGAAATTGAAAGTATCCACAGATCACCTCCTCAAATAGATCCCAAAAAGAAATCTCCTAAGAATATTGTTGCCAAGTTCCTGAGTTTCCAGGTCAAGGAGAAAATACTACAAGTAGCCAGAAAAAAACAGTTTGAGTATTGTGGAAACACAATCAGAATAAC
>JAQQSZ010011264.1:0-12294 GCA_028646595.1 Phalanger gymnotis | reverse complement strand
AGGGAAAGGGGGATGGGAGGGAAGTGGGGTGATGGAGGGGAGGGCTGACTGGGGAACAGAGCAACCAGAGTGTACGCCATCTTGGAGTGGGGGTGGGGGTGGAAATGGGGAGAAAATTTGTAATTCAAACTCCTGCGAAAATCAATGCTGAAAACTAAACATATTTTAAAAAATAAATAAATAATTTTTAAAAAATTATACACTATGAGCAGTTCAATTTATACCAAAAATGTAGGTTTTATTCATTTTTATTTATGCCAAATTTATATGTTTATTTTTATTTATACCAAAAAATACAGGTTTGAGATAAGGAAAACTGTAAACATAAAAGACCATGATAAAAAATTTTAAACATGATTATATAAATATATACTGAAAAGGCTTTTGATGAAATCCAACACTTCTTTCTGTTGAAGGCAATAGAAAGTGTAGAAATAAATGGAATTTTCCTTAACAAGGTAAATAATATTTCTAAAACTAAGAGGACACATATGTAATAGAGAAAGATTGGTGACCTTTCCAGTAAAATGAAGTATAAAGAAAGGATCCCATTGGCACCACTACTGTTTAACATTGTTAGAAATGCCAGCTGTAGCAGTAAGATAAGAAAAGGAAATTGAGGGGATAAATATAAGCAAAGAAGAAATAAAACTTTTGCTTTTTTCCTAATGACACTGATTTATCCAGAGAGTTCTATAGAAGTTAATTGAACCAGTACATTTAGGAAAGTTGCCAAATATGAAATAAATTCACATAAATCTTCAGCATTTCTCTGTACTACCAATAAAAATAAGCATGAAGAAATAGAGAAATTCCTTTAAACAACTACAGAGTGTATAATATGTTTTGGTGTCTCTCTACTAAGATATACACAGGTAACATATGAATGCAACTATAAAACACTTTACAGAAATAGAGACCTAATAAATGGAGAAATATTAAAAGCTCATGGGTAGACCATGCAAGTATAATAAAAATGACAATAACACCTAAGGTAATTTGCTTATTCAGTGCTGTAGCAATAAAACTATCAAATGATGATAGAGCTAGAAAAAAACAAAAATGAAATTCACCTGCAGGAACATAATATCAAAGATTCTAAGTGAAATTAAAAAAAGAGAGAAATCAACAGTACCAGGTCCCGATGGGTACTACAAAACAGTAATCACCAAAATGATTTGATACAAGTTAAAAAACAGATCAAGTGGAATAGATTAGGTACACAACATACAGAAGCAAATAAACTCTAAGTAGTCTAGTGTTAGATAAGCCCCCAAATTTTGGTTACTAGATTAAAGACTAATCTTGACCAAAAAAAATTCTGGGAAAATTAAAAGTAGTTTGGCAGAAACCAAGTGCACAACATCTCACACCATATAATAAGACCCAAATGGATGCATGATTTAGACACAAAGCATTACATTTTAAACAAAGGAACAAAGAACACATTACATTTTGGATCTTTGAATAAAGAAAGAGTTTATGACCCAATAGGGAATAGAGTTGATGACCAAAGATAAAATGGATAATTTTGATAATATAAATATAAATAAATAATATTGTTAATGAATATTAATTATAATAGTAATAACATTATATTTATAATTATATAATAAATATTATAATATTGTTAAATAATGAATAGAATATAAAATTTTACAGAAATAAAATCAATGGAGCTAAAAATTAGAAGAGCAACAGTTAAATGAGGAAAAATTCTTTGCATCAAGTTTCTTTTATAAAAGTCTCATATTCAAAATATATGGTTTTCCAAAAGTCTTAGTCCAAATCTCAGTTTCAATAGTTTAGTAGCTGTAGTCAGAGTTACACTGAGATTTTTGTGACACCCTATGTAAGAATCTGATGATGCTATCCACTTCTTAAGAGATGTGAAGATGTGCCAAATAAGATGCATTTTTGGCCACAGCCAATATGGGAAATTTCGTTACAAGGATTGCATTTTTCTTTTTTCCCCCAGTGGAGCTAGGAGTCCAAGATAGGATAGGCAGAGGGTACCCCTCCCCCACAAAAGAAGCAATAACCAAAAACAGAAGGGGAGGGGAATAAGCATTTATTAAGTGCCAACTATGTGCCAGGCACTGTGCTAAGCACTTTACTAAATATTTTATCCTCACAACAACCTGGTGAGGTGGCTGCTATTATTATCTCCATTTTACAGTGGAGGTAGCAGAAGTTAAGAGATTTGCCCAGGGTCACAGAGCTAGTATGTGTCTGAGGCTGGACTTGAACTTGGGCCTTCCTGATTCCAGGCCCAGGACTCTATCCACTGTAATATCTAGTTCCCCCTCCCCCAACTTCCCCCCTCCCAAGAAAGAGTCATTGAGGCATCTGGTTTTTGTTTTTGTTTTTGTTTTTTTAATGCAGAGAAGGGTAAATTGGAGCCTTTCATAGGCAAGCAGTACCATTTAAAAAGATATAGGTTGAAGTTATATAATTAAAGAGAAAAACTATATATACATAAAAATCTACAGTTTCACATACAATCCTCTTTTTCTATTCTACTGTGTATGTGGAAATAGCCATTTCATCTGGTATAAGTTAAGAATTAAAATAAAAGACTGATATTTGATTTAAAAAAAAAGGTTTAGATTATATGCTCACTTATCCAAATGTGTCAATGGTTACATTAATTGGAGAAAACAAGACATGAGGATTAATGCTAGAAACAGCATATACTCACTGTCTCTGAGAAAAAGGACACGTGATCTCGATGAACTTTTTCTTTATCTACACTGTGAAATCTCTTCAATGGGAAACTAATAAAGGTCTCTAGTATACTTATTCAGATATACCCCTAGGGTCCCCATTCAATTTTATGGTATCCCACAAATCAGCAAAATGCAGAGCTAGGATATGTTGCAAAAAGATTTATTTTGAGAGGCACTCTTTATCCAAGGAGAGAGAGAGAAGCAGAAGAGGGCCAGGGAGATTTTCCTCTACTTTTATTCTCTGTGATCTTAAGTATATAACCTCTTAGGTCTGCATGCTGCAAACTTTAGACCACATTCAAAAAAAAAATTAACAATGTACACAGAGCTTTTTAAAAAAAATTATCAAGAAATTTGAATATTGCCATATACAAAGAGGGTCA
The DNA here is from genome assembly GCA_028646595.1 of Phalanger gymnotis. NCBI lineage: Eukaryota > Metazoa > Chordata > Mammalia > Diprotodontia > Phalangeridae > Phalanger > Phalanger gymnotis. The sequence goes on along the minus strand of JAQQSZ010011264.1, from coordinate 9,182 downwards.
AAAAATAGTGATTGTATATGTAAAGGTAAATTATTAGGTAAAGCTTGTTTTAGATACATATTCTACATGTATAAAAACATGTACATACAAACATATAAATAGTCTTTTTCTTTTACAGTTTCAAAGGATCAGTGATGAAGCATGCTACCCACCTCCTGATAGAGAGGTAATGGACTCATGATATAGAGTTAGATAAGCATTTTTGGAAATGGCCAATTTGGAATTTGTTTTCCTTGACTGCATCTATTTATTACAAGGATTTGGTTTCCTTCTCTTTTCGTTTTTGCAGGGAGTTGGTGAGAGGTAAGGGGAATGTCCTTGTTAATTTAAAATAATGAAATGACAGTTTAAAAAAATTAATGTAGTAGTTGCATTGCTTATCTTTGTCCCCTTTGGAATTTCCTTCTATGTATTTTTAAATATTTCATTGATGTTCATTTTCTTTCTTTCCTTTTTTTTTCACATCACTATCACTACCCCCCCTTCTTATCTCTTAAAATATAAAAGTCTTGCTTATGATAAAAGTATAGTTAAGTAAAATGAATTTGTGTTATAGTAGTCATATCTGAAAAATGTATTTTTTAATCTACCATCTCTCCACTATGAGAAATGACCAACAGTGCAGTTTCCTCAGGCTTAGCCTTCTCTGGATAAGAAGACCTCTGTGTTGTTTCCATTTCCCCTATAAATCTTGGTCCCCACCAGCATATGTAGTTCCCAGTGGCTCCTGCTTCCTGGTACACACAAGCACCTAGCTTCCAAATATGGGTATGTTTGCTTCTATTGGGTATTAGCTGCCGAGCTGTATTATGAAGGCAGAATTTATAATTTCAAAGAGAATCATATATATGTCTGAATGGTTCAGAACCGCAAGATATAAGGAATTCTCTAAGTAGAAGGCAGAAGAATTAAAGCATTTATTCAAGCTCCAAAGTAGCAGACCTACTAACCAGCATCCGCATTTTGACATTTTGATCAAAAGCTTCCAGACCCAATAAGTCCACCTCACAAGAGTAACCAGGAGGCCACAGAAAAACATGATGGCATTAAACCAAATCATATTCATGCTTCCCCTCTCCAGTAAGAAGATTACCCACTGGCCTCAAGTCCTTGCTCAGCATTCCTCAGTCCACACATGAGTCGGCTCTGCTTCCGAAGATCCTGCTTCGGCTTTGGCTTTATCTTCAGCTTTGGCTGTAGCTGTCTCTGGCTCCAACAGAAAATCAATCTTCAAGCTGTCTTCTCTCCTCTTATAGCTGGTACTTAAAGGACTTGGGCTGATGAGACCAGCAAGAAACAAAGTAGGGAAAATTCGCTCTCCATATGTGAGCAGAACCAGAGAAACCTTCAGCAAGAAACAGGGAGTCTCTCCTGAGTTTGCAGGGTTGAGGGGGAATTTTAAGAAACCTCAGTCAAAATTGGGTAGTGAGAACCCCCTTTTTTACAAATATCTCCAGATACTCCATTAGGGATCAGATTAAGTAATTGGGGTGAATTACTAAAATATAAACAAAAAAGCTCTCAGAATATTTGGCTGAATTTGAATTCTAAACTGTTCATGTGCAATGTCTTGTCTAATGTCTTGTCTGTGTATTTTTTTTAAAAAAAGTTTTGTTTTATGTTCTTGTAGAAGTTTTTATCTCTAGGATCAGAGAGGTTAAAAGGAATTAATTAGCCAAAGTAAGAGATCTCTGGAAGGCCGTGGAGAAAGAAAACTGAGGGGTGGTGGTGGAGATAAGCTCCTTTAGTATGCAAACTGTTAGACATTTAACTTTAAGTCTTAAGGTAAAAGCAGGTGGAGAAGAAACTTGGTGAGTATAATTTTTTTTTTTCATTTACTTGAAATGCTTGAGGTAGTTTGGGTCCAGACTAGAAAAGAAAGAGATTGAAATTAGATCGAGAATACAGAGAGTAAAGTGTTTGAGTAAAGATTGGGAAAGAGAGATAGAAGCTGGAGGTAAGGGATTTGTGTTGGGGTAGAACAGCAGCTAAGTCCACCTGGCCCTGGGTCCATGTGCTCTTAGCCACCCCCTCCCCCACTCCACATTGTGTGTCAATCAAGGCCTGAAGCTAAAGGAAACTTGTAGCCTGATTGGAAAATAAGGCTGATCATTAGTAATGAAGGGACTTATTGAATGTGAGTATTGGCTACAGTAAACATATTGATTTGTATAATTATAAAATAAGCTTTGCCTGTGTAAGGTATGATTGAATTTTGTTTCCACAGAGATTATATAAAATTATGATTTGAAGCCATATACTAATGTCCAGGGATAAGAAATTAAGCTAGCCCCCTGAAAATTAGCATATCTAAAAGGGCTAGCTCCTTTGTTCTTAGAAGGCCCTCTAGGCCAGGCCCAAAGTACTTTGCCTAGGGATGAGATCATGGCCTCCTAGTCCATTCTCTTTAGCAACTTAAAGGGATTCCTCTCCCATGCTATCTGAGGCCAAATGGAGGGGAAAGTAAAAATCTTTTAACTTGGAATAAAGAAGTGATATGTATGAAGAAGAGAGCAAACCCATGTGCTCTAAAGAGTCCAAACTTTTTGCTTGGAAGTGGCCAAACCTCCTTCAAATTCCTTAGGTGTTTTGTTAATTACTCGTAAGGAAATGGAATGCCTAAGATGGGTTTTGGTGACAGCTGACCAGTGAGGGTCAGTGTGCCAATTTCAAATCTAGAAGAATTATGAAAAGCAAGTAATGATATGGAATAAAATTTCTTTTCTAAAATTCACTTATGGCCAGGCAAATACTCCTAATACCTAGGCCAGAGGCAACAATTAGCTTAGAAGAAGAGCTGTTCAGTGCTAATTAAATAAACTGTATTTAAGGGAATACATACATATGTATCTATATATCTATATCTATATCTACACACACACACACACACACACACACACACACACACACACACACACATACTAAAGGTAATAGGAATCTGGAAGTGTAATTGAGGTCATCTTTTTTCCAAATTGTATTTTTAGAGTTCTCTTAGTTTGTAAAATTTGAGAAACCCTTGAATATTATTGTATATGAATTGATCTTTTAAAAAAACGGTGTGATAAAAATGTGATATTTTGAAACTGGTTCTGAAATTTGGTTATAAACAAGTATTATTACAGCAGATTTTCCTTTTAAAATCTGGGCAATTTATAAAAATGTATATAGTGGTTCAGGGTTTTTTATCTCCAGGTGTTCATAATGAGATGAATGACTTCCTGTGTAAGGAGACTTAGAAATACATTCACCTAACTTGATGGGTAGTTTCAAGTTTTAAATACATAGAAATGTTTAAGGTATTATTACATTTGTATGGTTTAAATGTTGTTAAGAATTGTACTATCAGAGAAAAATTACAAACTTCCAAGTTTTGGTCTTTTATTTAGAAGGAAATTTCAGTTGAAATTGTGTTGAATGTGTTCAGTTGAATTGTATTTTTATAATACTTTGGGAATTTATGAAAAGCAATTCCTTTTATATTCTAGATGTTGTTAGATTAAGAATTGTACTTAATCAAGAATTGAGGCTGTTAACTAAAGTAAGGATTTGGGGCATAAATTTTTATCAACCCTTTGTAAAGTCTTGAATTTTATGAGTCTCTGGTTGGGACCAGAAGCTAGGGAGATATGCACAAGCTGAATGTGCCTCACAGAGATACCCAGAAGGGTCTGGGCAAATGTCAATCCCCTGTTTATTGTTGAGTGGGGTGGAAATTGATGCCTCTTTGATCAGGAGCCAGTGACCTAGGTCTACCCCAAAACTCATTTTAATATAGCTCCCCTCTGAGAATGTAGGCCCATCAATTGGCATCCCTTTCTGAAGGACATGTTTTATAACTGTCATTTAGGACCTTTTTCAACCTGGTAGAAGGGAAGGAGGGAGGAGAGGTAGCAGTTACTGAGATCTACTGAGAGAGAACAGCAGGTGGTCAGAAACCAGCCGACCTCCAAACCTGACTTTTTAAAGTCAGCAGAACTGATTTCTAGTGGTTAGTTTTCAGGATAAGATTAGAATTTGAGATTTGAGACCTGGTAAAGTTTTGATTAATAATATGTAAAAGAACCCACCCTCTGGGGGAGGTGCCATTAGTTAGAAAGCAAGTAGATATGATGCTTTTTTATGGCAGGTCTCTGTAATCAAAAATAATTAGTGATAAAAGGAAAGGTATGTGTCAGAATCTGTTACTATTGTGAAGTGAAGTTGTGGTGCCTAAAGATCTAGAAGGTTTTATGGGGAAAAATGGAACATTTGATTAATGCAAATATGTGAAATCTTGCTGTTTTTAGTCAAATGATTGGGTAAATTGGTACTCTTGTATAGTCATATGAAAGACAACATCCTTTCTAAATATTAAGGGGAATAATTAGACAATGGGGAAAAGGAAGTTTGTGAAATAAAGATACAAATGTAAGGTTGAATCATTATCCCATAGACCAAGGCTTGGATTAAAAGTTACTGTGTATCTGTGTGGAATGAGGTCCTTAAATGTTTCAGAGATGTAAGAGCAATTGGGTATTAAGACAAATGGTGTAATTAATTACTGGAATTAAATCAGATATTTTCAGTTCTGGGAAAATAATTTCAGTCTATGTTTTCTTAAAGAGATATAAGTTTGTTTCCACAATCGAGCTAGCAGCTTCTGTGGGGGTGCAAGATCCACCCACAGCCAGCACCCAGAAAGCTGCCAGCACCCAGAAAGCACAAGTTCTTTTGATCTGCTTAACTAAGGAAAGCAAGGTGAAGGGTTTGACAAGCTTACTTTAATTCAGCACACAAATATCATTCACTTAGTTCAGGGGAAAAAGCCAGCACCCTGAACTTCAGAGCAAATTACAAACAAAGTACAAACATCAACAGACAGACCCAATACAGATCGATAGTTACCAACATCTAGGTTCAGCCAGGGAGCTCAGAACAAGGGCTGGCCCAGAGTCATGCCCGCCACCACTGCTGCAGGAATGAGCTCCAAGGAAGACGAGGCCAACCCCTGGTTTTATATCTTTTTCAGCATCAAGGGTGAGTCACACATGTGACTCGACCACGTGACCTAAAATCGGCACAAAGAGGCGACTTAAACCCATGTGGTCTAAGAGCCTCTGATGTCCCAGACATGTAAACTAGGCCCTCCCTGGGGTTAGCCCCACCTTGGGCCCCACCTTAGTTGCCAATCCACACCCACATAGGATTTACACCTAATAGGGGTTTGGGATTGGGGCTTAGCACTTAGTAAGACTCAATGAAATACACTGAATTACTCAAAACAAACAAAAGCCAAACTCTTCAAGGGCACTTGTTGAACTAAGTGCTAAGGAGCCCATTTTGCTTACCAACACAAAGTCGTAGAATACTTTTGCATTGATGGGAAAAGTTAAAGGTGGTTGTTTGGATTTGAATTCATTCCATGGTCTAAAATGTAAAGATTAAGTTAGTGTTTGAACCTATCATATTTATATGGTTCAATTCTTGAAGTAGATCTCATTCTTTTGTTTGAACCTATCATATTTATATGGTTCAATTCTTGAAGTAGATCTCATTCTTTCAGATCCAGCATAGTTAGAGGAGAATAGAAAAGCCTAAGAAACTGATGCAAATGTGTTAGAGCAATGGGAAGATTTTATAAACAAGGGTAGAAATGCATGCAAGCTATTTAAGGCTCACTTTGGAGATGTTCCTTAAGCGATGTGAGAGTATAGTCATATCTTACACTGATTATTGGAACTTGCTATTCAAAGACATTATGGGACTGTTAACTGACTGTTTCTGAGTCTAATTCAGGTGTGAAAATTAAGGAAGGCTGTCTGAGCTACTGATCCATGACACCAGCAACCCTGTGAGGGGCAAGTATGAACTGCAGGTGTGATTTCATGGGAAGGTTGAGAAGGCAATTGTTCCACATGTGCTGAGGTGGGACTCTCTTGACTTGATTCCTTAACTGAAACCTGTCACACTTTAAGCCTGGCCCAATGCAGTTTGCTGTTTGACACAACTTCTGACTGGAGTTGACAGGAAGTTACTATAAGTTAAGTCCTTAAGCTCTTAGTGGCAAATTTCTATAATCAGAAGGTTTTTTAAGTGCAGTAACAAGTCTATTAAAATAATTGATTATGGAACACCTTAGGTTACTATAGGACTGGCACTAGTGTTTCTGTGTGTGTCCCTGTATAAGTTAAGGTCCTCTATAAGGGCCCTGTATAGGCTCCTGTATAAATTAGGGTCCTTTAATTCTTGGTAATGGTATGGAGACAATTAGATCAAGGGCTTGTCAGAATATTATTTTGTTATTTGGCTAATATCATGCTTTTCTAAAGTTTTGTTACAATTAGTAATGTTAAAAGAAGAATGGCTTGTGGTTTATTTTGTAAATGCCTTAAAAGGAACATGGCATGACTAAAAGTTTATGATTTTATATGTACTGTGTTAAAAATTGATTACTGTATTTATGTATGTACTGGAGCCCATTATTAATTCCTTAGTGAAATCTCATCCTCCTGGTGAGGGAATTAATAATGGCTTAATGTAAAGTATAAGAAACCGGATTCTGATGTGAATTTCTTAAACATGACAATTGGTCAAGGTTCCAATTTTGAATTCGTAAAAATGATCAGGGTTATAAGAATTAGAAATGGTAATTTAAAATTGTGCTAAGGTCACTTTTGTAGGAGAATGGATAGAAAGCTGATCCCTACAAGAAGATGAGAAGGCGATGAGATGCTGTGCTGGAGATGGCTGGAACAAATACCAAGGTCCAGAGGACTCAAAGGGGCAATAGTTAAGGGGAAAAATTCAGATGAGAAAGAGTATAAGGGAGTGAAGGAGACAACGAGGAAGACCTGATAGAAGAGGTTTATCAACAATGGGGCGAGGAAACTCCAAAGAGGAAGAAAGAATGGGGGGATTGTGAGAAATGGCCAACAGTGCAGTTTCCTCAGGCTTAGATTTCTCCAAATAAGGAGAGCTCTGTGTTGGAGAAAAGGGTAAGGGTGGGGGGTGAGGTGGGGAGAGGAGGACATGCATTAGGGCTACAAAACTCTGTTACTTCCAGCCAGTCGGGGCACTCCCTGGCTGATGCTGCTTAATGGACAAGGGCTGTGCCCTTTCTCATGAGAAAGAATAAAAACCTTTTCTAATCTCCAACTCAGACTCAAAACTTTTGATTCTGGTGGTCATCATCATACTTCATCATTCTTTTGGAGTCGTGACTGGTCATTGCACTTATCTAAGTACTTAATTTTTTCACTTCTTTTATTTTTACTTTGAGGTGATTGTACTAATAGTTATTCCTACTTCACTTCATTCTGTATCAGCTCATACAAATCTTCCTAGGTTTCTCTGAATTGATCCTGTTTATCACAGATATAGGGAATATTCAATGCTGAAAAGAGAGGTTTGCAACATTGGGGCTTGTATGTCTATGAAATAACTTAGCCAGTAACAATAGGGAATAGTTAAAAAAAATTTCAATTTTGAGCTTTTCAGCTTGAGGTTACTCCTTTTTAGTACTGAAGGCTTCAGCTCAAATACATTTTTATAAATGTAATGACTATAGGAAAAAAAAAAGATTAATCTAAGATCATACAGAAACCTTACTGGCCATCATCAAATTCCTATTGGAGCAGAACCCTAAAGGCATCTTAGTGCTTATAATTTTGCTATGCAGCTAGCTGGGGGTAAGGGAATTTTTTCTTTTTATATTTTGTTTCGACCCAGCAGATATTTCTGCACAAATGTTCAAAAATTTCCTCTACAGAATACAATCCCCCAAAACAATCAAATAAAATTATGTAATAGTGATCGTGTCTGATAGTATATGTCAATTTTCCAACTTAGTATTTAACACAAAGAAAGGATGCATGTTTTTTTTGGGAGAGTCTTCTATTAATTATAGTATTTTATATTTTCGTAGGATTTTCCCTATTCATCTGGCATTCTGTTTGTTAGCATATAACTATGCAAAGAAAATTCATGTAATTCTTTTTATTTCTTCTAGTTTTGCTGTGATTTCACTTCATCAGAATCTTCCCATGTTCCTCTGAATTCTTTATCGTCATCATCCTTTACTGCACAATAAAATCCCATTATATCAAAATGCCATAATTTGTTCAGCCATAATCGTATTGTTGGGTACAAAGTTTATTTCCAGCCTTTTGCTATTGCAAATAGCGCTGTTATGAACAATTTTGTTTATGTGAATCTAAGAAGGTCAATCCCTCTTTGGAATTTAAACCCAGTAGTGAAGTTTCTGCCCAAGAGTGGTTTTTTTCTTGAATAATTCAAATTTATTTATCAGAATAGTTTAATGAATTTCCAACTCACCAGCAGTTAATCTGTATGCCTTTATTCCCACAGCTTCTCTACTCTTTGGATATAAGGTGGTATCTCTGTTGTTTTAATTTCCACTTTAATCTATATTAATTATTAACATTTTTCATGTGTTTGTTGATAGAGAAAGAAATGTCAATGAAGAGAACAAAGACAGAAAAAGCCCCTGGAATAGACCAAATATATAAAAAGGAGATCTGTGCTAGAGGAACCATAATTTCAAGTGTTCTGAGAGACCAATGTTCTAGGTATCTAGGAGAGGAAGGTAACAATACATGGAAAAATCTCTGACCATGTTGTGAAGAATGATTAAAACTTTTGTTTCCACAGAAATGATGTAATACATGACATGAAATCTAGGGGATCCATGCATACCAGAAAGTCTTTTGACTTGCAGCAAATGCAGGAAATAAATCAATCGTAGAAGATGCTATCAACATAGATTAGTACTAGATTATCTTCTACCAGAAGAGGGAAATTGAGAGATATAACAGAGAAATTTGTTTCCATAGATTCAGAATAACAATCAACAGAATGGGAGACATAAGGAAGGAGCTATGTCTCACACAGAAGATAACAGGCAAAGCAAGGAATCAACTGGTTTTGTCTTGTTTTCAAGTTGGAAGTCAGCCAAATATAGTAAAGGATAAGTCTTATTTGGAATGCTCATGCAAAATAAGCTTATAAATATTAACTTCTCCTCCTCTGAGAAGGCTAAAGATTTATTTTTTTAATTTATTTTTAATATGTTTAGTTTTCAGCATTGATTGTCACAGGCGTTTGAATTACAAATTTTCTCCCCATTTCCACCCCCACCCCCACTCCAAGATGGCATACACTCTGGTTGCCCTGTTCCCCAGTCT
>JAQQSZ010011263.1:0-12294 GCA_028646595.1 Phalanger gymnotis | reverse complement strand
CTCTCCAAAATGGCTGGATCAGTTCACAACTCCACCAGCAATGTAACAATGTTCCAATTTTCCCATATCCTCTCCAGCATTTATCGTTTTCCTGTTTTGTTATTTTAGCCAATCTGACAGGAGAGAGATGGTATCTAAGAGATGTTTTGATTTGCATTTCTCTAATCAGTAGTGATTTCGTGCATTTTTTCATATGTCTATAGATATCTTTAATTTCTTTCTCTGAAAACTGTCTGTTCATATCCTTTGACCACTTCTCAATTGGTGAATGACTTGTATTCCTTCATTTGGTTCTTATATGGCATTTGGTTTACAATGCAGATTATAACCCATTTATATCTTCTTGTCTTGTACAGTTCTTGCCTGTGTCTTCTCCAGAGATTCTGTAGAGGATCTACCCAACAGGGTAGAGTTCATTTAGTATTTTATGCTTATTAGTGCAGCTTGGACTATCCTTCTCTTACCCTTACTCTTGCTATATGACTAGTGCACCTCTTTTTCCAGAAGTACATGACATGGCTTTACATCATTGTTTATCTTTCCAATGTGGTCCTGCTTTCTTAAACTCATCACTCATCTTTCCATTGCTCTTTATATGCCTTGCAATTTTGATTCACTTGATACTGCGATGTTTCACAATCTAGCAACAGGAGAAGAATATTGTTGAAAAGATAAGCTTTTAAAGCAAGGAGTGGCTTGTGATCATTGGAAGTGTTCCAGTTCTGACAATATTGGTCATTCACTCTTTTTTTCCCCATTTAATTTGACAGATTAATCATTATAGCCTTATTGAAAGCAGGAATCAGAAGTGATTATTACATTTGCAAATATTGAATTCTCTTGGTCCTACCAAGGGCTTGAAGCACCTGGGTAATAAAATACAGTTTGTAGAACTACAGATAAATAAATCTGAAATGGAAAGAAACATGGTGTTAAGAAGGAGGTAAAAAGAGACTCAACCAATCAAACCAAAGTCAGTTATAAGACTAAGGGGAAAATACAGAAGAAAATTGGGAAAATAATGAGGCAGATAATGAAATGGGGAATAGAAAGAGATGAAATAACAATTTGTGTTTATATGATATCCTTCATCCAAAGATTGAACTTGATATAGGGAAAAAAGTATACTCATGATGCTGTCATAGGGGAAAAAGGAAGGAATCTGGTACTTCAGGAGGTTAGTCTGACTAGAGTGAAGGCTGTAATGCAATGTTGAAATAGTGAAAGACATAAAATTTAATATAGGGAAATTTGGGGATTTTGAGTAGAAGACTAACATGGTCAAAATGACAAGCATGGAGAAAGTAATTTTGATTTAAGGGTGCAGGTCAAACTAAGGCAGGGAGAAATGGAGAAAAGTATGTAACAGAAATTATTATCTGCCGCATTAGAGGGTAGTGTATAGAGTATAGAGTTTTAGTAGTTAAACATTATGGTTAGTTTAGAACATATTTGCAAAAGAAATGTCTTGGGACAAGAGAGCTGTCATGAGGGTTGTAGTTGTTACAGAAACCTTTTGGCAGAGCATTCATGTCCTGAAATAGACCTGAGTTTTTCTCTTAGAAATTTAGGTGAGCTCTATAGCCAGTATGAAAAAAAAGAAGGAGGAATTGAGAAGGAACAATTGGACAACCCACATATTGCACTAGTACCTTTGTAATGCCAAGAGACCTAGAGGGAGATCCCTGGACAGGAACATGAATTACACAGGATTAGAAAGTTTGGACAAGTTGCATATGTTCACCAAGACCATAAAGCCATTGAAATATTGAGATATGATGGTGTCTCAGTATTTGTTTAATGAATTTGGTGGCATTATGGAAGAGGAAATGGATGGAGAAGCTGGTGAATGAGTGTATTGGTAATTAAGGTGGGGCATTATTTTTACTGTTTTTTCTTTTGGAGCACTTATTTAATCAAGTGCCCTTGATGAGTCCGCCCTTTGTTTCTTTGATTAAATCAGGAGTCTTTGATGACCTGCTTACCTCAAGGGAAAGAGTAATTTACATGGGTTTGAGTCCAATGTTTGTGACGCCCTTTGAACCTGAAGAAGCTTTTAGGTCGTGTGGGTTTGAGTTGCATGTGTTGTTGCCCTTTGACACTGAACAAGGTATATAAACTCACAGGTTGGCATTTTGCTTTTGGGGATCACTCATCGAATGAGTGTTGAGACTCTGTGCAAGCTGTTGTAACTGCCCCCTGACTTTGCTAACCCAGACCCATTGGCTCTTCTCTGGTAACTATGAATTGTGATTTGGTCTGTTTATATTGTCTCTGTTTGCAATTTGTTTGTATTTGCTCTGAAGTTCAGGGTGCTGGATTTTCTCCCTGAACTAAGTGAATGATATATGTATGTTTGATTAAAGTGAGATTGTTGACCCCTTAAAGGTGCTTTTCTTAGAAAAGCAGCTCTTGTTGCTGGTCTTGTTGGGTTTTACACCCCTACAGCAGCTGCTAGCCTAATTGTTGTTACAATAAGATAACTCATATGTCAGGGAATGGGGTAGAGGTAAAAATGGAGAAAGATCAGAATGATAACAAGGTACAGGGCTTGAAAATAGGGATAATCATGGTACCTTCGAGATGACAGAAGAATGGAGATTTTGTAGAGAATTTAGGAGGGAATGTGTGGGTTCAGTAAATATCTTCCAAGTCAAATGGGAGGCAGCTAATTAAATGAGTCAAGCTAGGTGGTATAGTGCATAGGGTGCTCATCCTGGAAGTAGGATATAACTGGGTTCAAATCAAGCCTCAGATACTACTAGCTATGTAACCCTGGATAAACTTAACCTCTCTAAGTCTCAGTTTCCCCATCTCTAATGTGAGGATTCTAATAGCACCTACCTTACAACATTGTTGTGTGGATAAAAGGAATTAATATTTTTAAAATACTTTGCAAACCTTAAAGAACTACATAAAGGCCATTTATTATTATTAGCTCATAGAGAGGCCCAATGATCAAGTACGGTACTCAACATATATATATATATATATATATATATATATATATGTATATGTATATATACACACACATATATATGTATATATAACGTATATAACATATATGTACATATATGCATATATATTATATATACATATATATATGTATAAGTTGAGTACCGTACTAGATCATTGGGCCTCTCTATGAGCTAATAATAATAAATGGCCTTTATGTATTATGTGGCCTATATATATTATATATAAATGGCCTATATATATTATATATGCATATATATATATATATATATATATATACACAGAGAGAGAGAGAGAGAGAGAGAGAGAGAGAGAGAGAGAGAGAGAGAGAGAGAAGATGAGCCAACCAAGGGTAGGCTCCAGGAAGAATAAAGTTAGTAGAGTCCTTTAGTCCTTTAATCCTTAATGGATTAAAAGTCAGGATATTGTAGTGGATAGATCATGTAAGCAGATTCTTTAGGTGATTTTCATATGCCTCATATTTGGAGATTTTTGTGGTGGATTACAATTGAAGACAATTGGTTGAATATTTTATATGAAAGATGACATACAAAGAGGCAATTGTTATTGATAGTTAAATAAAGCTAACTCTGTGAGAAAATACAGCATAATTCTATTGCTAGGCATTATAATTGTTTTTCTGTTTGTATTAATTTTTAAAGTGAATTGTGTCTTGTTAGTTACTATGAACATGAACATATAAATAATAAACACTGTATTATTACGTGGTTTCTATAGAAGAGGGAAGCAGACATTGTATGTAATATATGAGAATTGCTCAGAAATTAATGACCACTCTTTTATATCTCTAGTAAACCATTAACATTTATGTAAAGAGTTCCTAGCGAAATCATTGCATTTCTGAGCCGCTACCTGTGAATCTCTGATTTCATCTATACATGAATCATATTGATGGAAACAGAGTCTTGGTTTTGTAGAATGACTTGAGAAAGATGTTTACATGATCATTTAAGCTCTTGAGGTTAGAGACTGGCACCATCATGATTATGATCACTTAAAATTTGATCTTAATATCCCTAGCACTTAGCAGAGTGATTTGCATATAGAGGCACAATAAATGTTAATTGAATTGAATTGTTGAATTGAATCAATTCCACAGAGGACACCAAAAGCCAAGTGACATACTCTTTTTGCATTCTGCTTTTTGGCACTTTTGTCTGTTCAGTTAGAACTTCTCAAAACTGATCATTTATACAGTAGGAATCTTTATGCAATCATATAGGGATACTGCTGTATTTCCTTAGTTGAAAAAAAGTTATTATTTAATTTTAGCTACACATGGGAAGATTCAACTGCTTCCATTGGACTTATTTGTCCACTTACTAATATTTGGCTTACAAATAAATCAAAGAAAACAATCTTGATTTATCACTTGTTGTTATTGTTCATCCTTTGTTTCTGAATATGACTAATGGCATCACAGGGGTGATGTCTTGACTTGAGCATGAATTGGATTTCAGTGAGCTACATAGATGTCAGCTTCACTCTCTCTTCCTGAGTCATAGAAGTCTAGTGGCAGGACAAAAACAAAGGCAACTGGCTATGGCCAGAGATCCAGTGGATGATCTTGGTGTCTTCAATGTCTGACCAAGCTCTAAGTACTCCGCAGCACCTGTTTCAGCTGTATTCATGGCCACTGGAACAAATTGTTCTCATCTGCCCATTCTACTGGGGGAAGTCTTCACATGCTTGAGGTTGACATTTCTCTAACTCATTTATGGGTTTGAGGCCTGTTGGTTAACCTCAACCTGTTTTAGCCCTTCTGCTGAGACAGTTTTACCTGATTGTGGCCTTCGCATATGTCACAGCTTCTTGCAGCCACAGGTGAGAGGTGGGTGGTGGTAGACAGCAAAGGAAGATGAGCATCCCTGAAAAGGGCTCAGCAAGGCCTCACACCAGAGGTGCTAATCTCCTTGAATACCCCATGTATCTCAATTTATCAGTTATTCTCTGATCAAAAGAAAATTTGGGCACTAAAATGTGATAAAGCCATCTTCTGTTGGTGCTGCTTTGCTTGCTTTCAAAGCCCTTCCCAGTTTTAGAGGCAGCATTGTCTAGTGAATAAAGCACCTGGGTTCAAATCCCACTTTAGATAGTTGCTCAGCTATGTAACTCTAACACAAGTCATTGAATTTCTCTGTTTCATTTCCTGTAAAATGACAGTGTTGGATTCAATGACCTCTCAGGTTCTTTTTAGATCCTACCTCTTCCAACTTATTTCCCACAGTTCTCCCAGAATGTACTCAGTTCAGTCTACTTATTGTCCTATGAACATGACATCCTCGAATTTATTTCTGTGCCTTCCCTCTCCTTGGATGTTTCTTTCTTCTCTCTAATTATACATATCTTCTCCATCCTGTGAGGCAACACTAAAACACTTCCTCTTTCATGAAGCTTTCCATGACTTCTCAGAAATCCTATAAAATTTCATCATAAAATTTAGCACTTGATTAAATACTGTCCTGTTTACTAATTATTTCATGGTTGTTTGAATTTCTTTAAGAATGTATACCTTCTGAAAAATATTCTAGGTCTTGTCACATAACTTCTGTGATTACCCAAAATTCACTTTTTATTGACAATGAAGCATTTAATCTCAATATTATAAACTACTAAACACAACAGCAACAGAAATCATCCTATAACTTATTCTAACATTAGTAGCTGTTAGGGAGTACTTTTTGGATGAAGGGCAGGTTAGAGTGGGAAATAATTGTAACTCTATAAACTAATGAAGTATGATTTTTATCTATGAGCAGTCTTAGATGTGTATGTTGGTTCAGATTATCTATTAAGTTACCCCCACAGAGAGCAGTTGTAGTCCCAAATCAATCAATAAACATTTACTAAGCACATACTATGCACCAGGCACTTTGCTAAGTACTAGGAATACCAAAAATGGCAAAAGATAGTCCCTCTCTCAAGGAACTCTTCTTCATGTTGGCATGTGTGTGTGTATATGCCACAATGTGAAGGATTTTAAAAAAGTAACTAGTCTAAATTTTCTAAAGCAAGTTTATCAACCTGATTAATACTGTAACATTCTTCATTTTCATTTGACCACAAAACAATATTGAAAATTTGAATTGTGGGCTTTCAAGTCAACATTTTAGAAGTCTATTCCTTGCCCTTTGTTCATTGCAAAACAAATGGGTCTTCATTGCTCTCCTTTGGTGGCTATCTCCTTTCCCCACCTTGTGGCTCTGGGTTGCTTTGATAGCACTTCCATCTACATTTTTGCAACCTTCATTTTTTATTTAAAATGGCGGCTATTATAAGAATGGAAATTTACATCTCAAGGAAGTCATAATTTCATATAGAGCCAAGGATGTAAAATGCATCCTTTGCTCCCTGGTCATAGGAGTAGTGGTTTTGAAATGGATAGAACATTTCAAAATGCTTTTGATTATATAGAACCAGAGCTGTAGCTAGAAATTATTTTGCCTAAAGCAAATTTAGTTGGGAGTAGGTTGGGGGCATATATGGCTCTCCAAAGGGATAGTCTGACTGTGGATCTTCAGTTGTGCTGAGAGAAAGGGCAGCCTATCTCTAGTGCTTACCTCCTCAGGGATAGAGAGAATGGCAGGACCCAGGAGAAGGAATGTTGGGATTGGTAGCATAGGGATAATTGTGCTACATAGTGGCATGGCTGGATATTTTATTTTCTACACTTTTAGACAGCTATACACAACCTATAAACTGAGGTTTCCCAAAGTGAACTTTGAGTGGGCAGCTAAATGAACTAAAGAGAGATCTTTTCAGGTAGCTCTGGAATCAAATAGAAACTATGTAAATCCAGAACATGTAGCCCTGGGACAACAGCCTCAGAGCAGTTATAAAGAGTGTACGTTTTGATCTCAAACATAGCTCTTTTTAATCTAAGCTTTGCTACTTCATAACTCACCCCATTTCTTCCTATGTAAATTTAGAAGTCTGGCCTAGGTAATTTTCCAGGTCCTTTCCAGCTATAAATCCTATCTATGATTCTAAATGAAAGTAATACCTAAAAGCAAAATGAGATAGTCTTTGTCTCATTTTTATTGTGGATCCTTTTCAGCTTCCATAGACCTCAGGTTGAAAATTGCTGACATAGGTGCTCTAAAGACTGCTTTAGAAATTAATCTTTTAGTGGGCTACCTTTCTCTTCTTTATATGCTCCCATATCATTATCTCCTTTAGATGAGCCTTTATAGCCAAAGCAGTGACCCTCAGATTAAGCAGCCTAAATATGAAAGAAAACTGAACCCTTAAGAATCTTAATTTATCAAAATCAAACAAATAGAAGAGAAAGAAGAAACACAGAACAAAACAAAAACCTGCCAAGAGTGAAAGTCCATATATTACTCTAACAAGTGAAAAAAAAAGCAGAATTATTTATTAGCTATTCAGAGTTCTGTGTTCTTTTTGGTCACACTCACCCATCGTAGTAGCAAGATGTTGATATATTGAATCCAATAGGCCATGCAGCTTTGTGAGATTAGAATGTTTTTCTAGGTATACTGAGAAGAGAAGAAGGTTGGCATGGTGATCACTTTGTTCTAAAGACTTGAAAACCAAAAGTAGTCTTATCACCTCAAAGCCAGTTTTGTAACAAAGAGCCTTGTAGGAATTGTTGACTTCAAATCTCCCACATGAAAAGGCCATGATTTATGAGTAGACCTGACTGCTATGTTTAAAGAGATCAGGAGGGTAAACTAATTTATTTCCTAGAAATGCAATTGATTTGCCAAAAGTTTAAAGGGAATACTGCTAATCATCCCAAGGATTAGGCCTTGCTTGTTCCGAGTATGATACAAAACACATTAGAATTCTTTATGCTTTCCACATGTTTCTGCACTATTTAAATAAAATTTAAAAAACCTTTTTTGAATAAATTCTATGCAATTTCAAGAAAGAAGAGGGGAAAATAGACTAGTCCTGCAACTTTGCCAGAACAGAATAATTTGAAATCTCTGGTATTAGGTACAGAGATGAGTCCTGTAACTTGTTGATGTCCATGAAAAATCTACTCACAATGTGAGCCAAATATGACATTCCGTACTTGTATATTATTTTCCAGCTATCAGTTTTTGCTTAAGGAGAATAGAGATTTCCCATCCTCTTACTCCTTGGTTGTTTGAGATTGTTATTGTCCAGTTGTGTCTGACTCTTCCATGACCCCCTGGACCATATTGTCCATGAGTTTTTCTTGGCAAAGGTACTGCATTGGTTTGCCATTTCCTTCTCCAGTGGATTAATGCAAACAGAGGTTATGTGACTTGTCCAGGGTCATGCAGCTAGTAAGTGTCTGAGGCCAGATTTTAACTCATGTCTTCTTAACTCCAGGCCCATCTACTGAGCCAGCTAGCTGCCTCTAGCCAAATCAAGTTAGAATATACCGTCACCATATGCTGCTTCTGCTAATATGCAGTAATATCCAATAGAATTCACATGCCTGAGCCTTGAAAGTCATGGCATGTTCTGAGCATTAATTTTAATCTTTATCAGCAGCATTGAAATTTTACTTCATAACCCATTTGGTTGAATATGATCAGGAATTGTGGTGCTAATTTTGTCTTTTATTGCTAGATCATCCCATATAATCTAAATCATCATCCTATTACTGATTTGGAATTAGGGCATAACAGGCAGAATCCATGAAGTAATTCTGTTATTTTACTTAGAGTTGATTAGATATTAGTTAGGTTCAGATATGAACTCCCATAACTTTAACAAGATTGAGAAAACTAAGGTCTGTCCCAGAAAAAAAGTTACAAAAATGATTAAATTCAATGAAAAAAAAAACCACAAAACCTAGGGAAACTGACAATGCTTAGTTTGAGTAAGAGAAGGAAAAGAGGAAATTTAACTATAGCATTTAGAGCCATGAAGGTATTTTGTGGTGTTTCCTTCCTTTGAATACTAGGGAAATTTGGAATAGAATTACTTCGAATCACATAATCTGAATTGGAGAGGATCTAAGAGTTTATTAAGTCCAATTTTGGCCTATGCAGGAATACTCTATACCAGGGCTGTCCAATCTTAGATTTTTATTGAAACAATAGACAACATTTTGATTTGCCATTTTAGTGGGAGTCTGCTGTAGCTCAGCTTCATTTAACTAAAGCATTTATGTGAATTTTTATGCTTGTAGGTGGGCTGTATAAATCATACTGTGGTCCTCATTTTGGACAGCCCTGCTCTATATAATGTGCCCATCTAGTGGTCAAAAGATCATAGATATAGGACTGGAAAGGACCTGAGAGGTACTTATCCAGATTCTGTTTGGAAATCTCCACCATTGGAGAACTAACTCACTACCTAGTGCGGCTGCCCCTTTCATTATGGGGGAGTTTTAATTATTAGAAAGCATTCCATTATCCTGAGTCAAAAGCTGCATCTTCCACACAGTGCTACTAGTTCTTCTCTTTCCTACAAAGTAGAACAAGGATAATCATTTTTTTGATGGGACAGGTCTTAAAAATTTATATTGTTATACTTTCCCTGGAATCTTCTCTTTCCTAGGCCATAAATATCCCTAATTCCTTCCATCAATTTTCATATGGCTTTGTCTCTAGTTCCCAACCATCTGGTTATCCTATTTTGTCTTCTATTTTATTTTTAAAATACTGATGAAAAGACTGAGTTCAATATGTGAGATGTAGACTGACCAGGACTGAGGACAATGGAAATGTTATCTCCATTGTTCTGGACAGCATTTCTTTCCATGCAACATTAGATTATATTTTTAAGTTGCTATATTATTATGCTCAAGTTATATTGAAAATACAGTTCATTAAAACCCCTGAGACAGTGGCCCTTCCACCCTGGGAGCAGAACTCAAATTTAAAAGAAAGGAGAAAGGCCAAAAAAGATGAACAAAAAAACAACGAAAAAGAATCTGACCATAGAATATTGTTATGGTGATAGGGGAAATCAAGACAAACTCAGAAGAAGCCAACAATGTCAAAATACCTATGGGCAAAGCCCCAAAGAAAAACAGTAAGTGGTCGCAAGCCCAGAGACAGCTCATGGAAGAGATCAAAATGAGCTTAAAATCATATGAGAGAGGTAGAAGAAAAATTTGGAAAATAAATGAGATTGATGCAAGAGAATTATGAAAAAGAGTCAATGGCTTGGAAAAAGAAAACAATTGCTTGAAAAGTAGAGTTGGACAAATAGAAAAGGAAATACAAAAATCCACTGAAGAAAACAACTCCTTAAAAAGCATAACTGCCAAATAGAAAAGGAAGCACAAAAGCTAACTGAGGAAAACTGTACTTTAATAGTTAATGAAAAATAGAAAGAAATGTAAAATACCTCAGGGGAAAAACAACTGACCTCAAAAATAGATCCGGGAAAGACAGTGTCAGAATCATTGGACTACCTGAAAGCCATAATAAAAAAGAGGATCTGCACAGCATCTTTCAAGAAATTATCAAAGAAAACTGCCCTGATATCCTACAGCCATAGGACAAAATAGGCATTGAAAGAATCCATTGATGACCTCAGGAAAGAGAACCCAAAATAAGACCTCCAAGGAATATTATGGTCGAATTTCAGAACTACCAGGTCAAGGGAAAAATACTGCAAGTGGCTAGAGAGAAACAATTTGAACATCAGGGAGCCACAATCAGGATTATATAGGATTTAGCAGCTACAACATTAAAGGATTAGAGGTCATTGAAAATGATATTCTCTAAGGTAAAGGAACTAGGACTACAACCAAGAATCACTTACCTGGCAAAATTAAGCATAATACTTCAAAGGAAAAATGGTTATTCAATGAAATGGAGGGATTTCAAGTTTTCATAAAGGGAAGACCAAAATTGAATAAAAATTTGATGTCCAATATGAAGACCCAAGAGAAGCCTATAAAGGAAAAAAAAGAAAATATAAGGAGTTCAATGGAACTGAACTGTTTACATCCCTTCATGGGAAGATGATACTTGTAAATCTTAAAAATTGTATCAACAATTGTGTCAACTATATAAATTCTGTATGACCAGAAGGAATATATACATGGATAGGGAATACTGGTATAAGGTGAATTTGAGGGAATGACATAAAATAACTAAGGGATAAGAAAAAGGGATACACTAGGTGCAGGAGGAAGGGAAAAGTCGAATGGAGGTAAATTATTTCACATGAAGAGGTGCAAAAAAACCTATTACAGAAAAGAGACAAATGAAAGGGTGGGCAATGGGCATCATTTCAACCTTACTCTCATAAGTATTAGATCAAAGAAAGAATAATATACACAATCAGTTGAAGATAGAAATCTATCTTACCTGAAAGGTGAAGACAGGAAAGTAGGAGGGAAGGAGATTAAGTAAAGGGGCAGGGGGACTGACAGAAGAGAGGGCAGATCGAGAGGGAGGTGATAAACAGAAGCAAAACTCTGTTGAAGAGGGAAAGGATGAAAGGAGAAGGAGGACAAATAGGAAAAATGGGATGTAGAGAAATACATATTTAGTAATCAAAACTGTGGTTGTGAATGGGATGAATTCTCCCATAAAACAGAAGTGGATTGCAGAGTGAATCAAAAACCAGAATGCTCATTTCTCAAATACATAGAGAACTGAGTCAAATTTTTAAGAATAGAAACCATTCCCCAACTGATACATGGCCAAAGGATATGCATAGGCAGTTTTCAGATGAAGAAATCAAATCTATCTACTGGCACATGAAGAAGTGCTCTAAATCACTATTTATTAGAGAAATGCAAATTAAAACAATTCTAAGGTACCACTCTTAGCCTATCAGACTGGCTAATATGACAAAAAAGGAAATGATCAATGTTGGATAGCATGTGGGAGAATTGCCAAATGGCAATCAAACTGTGCTTACACTTTGATCCAGCAATAACACTGTCATGTCTGTATCCCAAAGAAATTATAAAAGTGTGCAAAAGAGCTACATGTTCAAAAATATTCATAGCAACCTTTTTCATGGTGAAAGAATATAGGAAATTGAAGGGATGCCCATCAATTGACGAACTGCTGAACAAGCTGTGGTATATGAATGTAGTGGAATACTATTGTGCTATACAAAATGATGAACAGGCAATTTTGAGAAAAACCATGAAAGACTTGTACACACTTGTGCAAAGCGAAATGAGCAGAACCAGGAGAATATTGTACACAATAACAGCAACATTATGGGGTGATCAACTATGATAGACTTAGCTCTTCTCAGCAATAAAGTTATCCAAGACAATTCCAGAAGACTAATGATGGAAAATGCTATCCACTTGAGATAAAGAACTATTGGATTTTGAATGCAGATCAAAGCATACTTTTTTCACTTACTTTATAC
>JAQQSZ010011262.1:0-12295 GCA_028646595.1 Phalanger gymnotis | reverse complement strand
TTATAGCCAAATTTCAGAATTACAAAATTAAGGAGAAAATACTGCAAGCAGCCTAAAAGAAACAATTCAAATATCGTGGAACTATAGTCAGGATCACTCAGGATCTTTCAGCTTCCACTTTAAAAGACAGGAGAAACTGGAATATGATATTCTGAAGGGCAAAGGAGTTGGGACTACAACCAAAGATCAACTACCCAGCAAATCTAAGCATAATTTTTCAGAGAAGGAGATGGACATTCAACGAAATAAAGGATTTCCGGACCTTTGTGATGAAAAGGCCAGAACTCAATGGAAAATTTGATATCCTTGGATGAATTGGACTTACTGGTTTGGGGATGTGGTTTTCTGGTGTCTGAATAAATGTTTTGCTTCTGTCTTGTATATGGAAAGTCTGTTATGTTTTGCAATTCAGAACCAAGCTGGCATATTCATAACAATAGCAACCATTGTGAATATTGCCTTTGCAATACATTTTGTGTGCACTGTTGTCCACAACTTGAAGGAGAGCTCTCTTTACCTATTTGTAATGGGAGCTTTTAGTATGGTTCTTGCCAAATAGTAAGCCCTTAACCATTGCTTTTGTAATGGTAATGTAAATGGGAAGATCTTTCCCATCCATTAATAGGTCCATGTGACCACTTGAGTCACATGGAAGCCCAAGTCAGATGAGTATGAGCCACATGAAGCCTGTGGTGGGAGGAGCTTGCTGAATGGGTGGAACAGGAAGGGTGGAGCAGACCTGAGAAGAAGTGAGATGGAACAGTAAGAGACTGGAGAGAGATGGTGGGAGTTGGAGCCCGGAGAGAGAGAAGGCAGTTAGAGAGGAGCAAGTAGCATGAGTGAGAGCCAGGGAGTGATTTTGTTTGAGGGTGTTCATTTGTGGGAAGGCCCTAACAGGGGAAAGGCTTGGGGATGGTGGTGTCCCCTGTATTGCTAATGTGTATAGATTTCTTTGTTGCTATGGTGGATTTGGCTTTCTGATGTTCGAATAGATGTTTTGGTTCTGTCTTCTTTGTAGAGAGGCTGTTATATTTTGCGATTCAGAACTATGCTGGCATATTCATAGCTACTATAGGTGCTGTGAATATCACATTAGTGCTACAGCTTTTCATTTGTTCATTCATTTACCTTTCAATCAAACTACTTGTGTTTTGAGCCTCCTGAGCCTGTTTGCTGACCAGGAAAGCTGATACTACTGGTGGAGGTGGGAGTGGATTGTTAAATGCTGAATTTTCAATATTATCTGGAGGAGGCAGTGTTGAGAGATGGTGGAGAATAGGTCAGACACGAAATGTTTTTGAAGTTAACTACACTCTTCATTACGAGAGAGAGCCATTGACCAAAGGTTATTCTCCTATGTCCTCTCTGGTGACAGGGTAAACTTATCAGAAACTCACTTTTCTAGAGGACACATAGTCCAAGTCCTCACATGCATGGCAGATCAAGAGAGTAAGGTATCCTAAACAGCACGGGATTATGAGTGACTGAGACAATGTGTGTATCTCTTCCAATGGTAGTGTGTGTGTGTGTGTGTGTGTGTGTGTGTTTGTGAGTGTGTTTGATTGTATGGAGTGTGTATGAGAATGGGTGACTGTGTGCAAGAGAGAGAGCAGGAGGGAAGTGGGAGAGCACAGTCCTACACAGATAGTTTCCTCCTTTCCTTTTTCTCTCCTCCTACCGCACTTTCATCCCTAAGCCTCAGTGAGTGAGGGAGGCAGAGGGGCAGCAGCTGCTCTAGGGCTCTTTCCCCCTTCTGTTAGGGAGGCAGCACCTAAGGGGCCAGTGGGAAAGTGGGGTGGTGCTGCTCTCCCTTGAGGGCTTCAGAAAGGGAACAGAAGGAAAGGGAGGAGTGTTTCTAGTCCCTATGGGAATATTAGAGCTCTGACCCCTCTCTTCTTTGTCTGTCCATTGGGAGAAGAGGTGTCTATCTGTGTCTGTCCGTGTTTGTGTGTGTGTGTGTGTGTGCTTGTGTCTGTTTGTCCAGTGCTCTTCCTCTTTTGAAGGGCCATGTTTACTGGGTTTTGTATTAGTCACACAGAGTTGGCCTCCATCAATAATATATACTTTTCTCTGAGGGCAGGGACTTTTTCCTTTGTATCTTTAGATTCCTAGTATATAGTACATATCTAGTACAAAAGCAAATAATAGGTTTTTAATAAACCTTTTTTAAAATTTAGTGTCATTGAAGATTATGTCACAGTCATTTGGTGACAGCTCATGATAAAAAGATATTTACAAATAATTTATCACGGTCTTTGGTGACATCTAGTGGTCTAGGCTGACATTTCAAATTTAGTAACTTTTGATTCCATCTTGTGGCCAGAGAGAATATTGCATGGAAACAAAAGTTTTAGGCCAAAGACGAATATATCATACAAATGAAATTCATCCTTGTCTTGTGGCCAATGCAGATATTACATTTTTTGCCTACCATCTTGTGTCCTCAGCTTTGACTCATTTTAAACCACATTGTTATTGAATTTTAGCCCACGTTACAGGTCCTTCCTGGTCAAAGAGGCAGGGTGGAACTAAATAAAACCCTAAATTTAGGAAATGAAGAGAATATTGAATTCCTTTAGCTTCAATATGAATTCAGACTAAATTATTAAAATCAAAATTACCTATTAAACTCTCCATCATATCAGAAGTCATCTGATATAGGATAAGTCATCATGACATTGAGCTGATTTTATCTCCCATTGTAGTTAGGTGGATAAAGTTAATTTACCCAATAAAAGGAATAAAATCTTTTCCTAAAATGAATGCAGAAAAAGACTAATCTCCGTTTTGAAGGAAATTTATAATATAAATATCAAGTTTGACTGAGAATTAACCACTGTGAAATCAGGCATTCATTTAAATATTTGCCCAGAGTTTCAGGGCTTATTATTGCTCAGTCGCTCATTGATATCTGACTTTAGGTGATGCCAAGGACATTTTTGTCATTGCCCCTGAACCATGTTCTCCATCCTTCTCCAACTGATACACTCCATCCTGAACAAAGCCATATGTTTTTCCTTTTAGGCACTAACAACATTCCCAAATGTATGGTATATATCTGTGGCCTTACTAGTTCTTTTACTACACAGTCATTCCTTTAAGGCCTTCAGTGGGTCCAGAGGATAGGATCCAAGATCTAGAGATTTTAGGGACCTCAGAGACCATCTACCCCAATCTTCTCATTTTATAGAGTTTCTTTGCCTGAGATCATAGACTAGACTTTAAATCAAGAACTGAAAAGGGATATCAGAGGTTATGCATCCAAACTACCCAATTGACAGATAAGGAAATTGAGGCCCAGAGAGAAGTGACTTACTTAAAGTCACACACAGGAATATAAATCTGGTACTGAAATGGATCTCAGAGGCTATGTAATGAAACCTTCTCATTTTACTGATCTGGGAACTGAAGCTCAGAGGCCTTAAGTGACTTGCTCAAGGTTACACAGGTCATCAGTGACAGAGGCAGGATTTGGGCCAGAGTCTCTTTGACTCCAAATCCAAGCTCTTTACATTCTATGACAAAATGGCTTGGTTGCCAATCTCCACTTCTTCTTTCTGTGTCCAGGCAACTGTGTTCAGTTATCAAAAAACTGTCTAATTTGGTGACTCCAAGTTGAAGGGAAAGGGGAAGGAGAAGAAAAGAGCAAGGTCATTTAGTTCTGAGAGCTAAATTGAGACAACCCTTTCCAGGAAGTGCTACTCCTTTAAGCCTCACCTTTCCTTTGTCTCATTCTCTAAGGGCCAGTGGCAAATGACTTCAGCGCTGAATTTTGTGAGGCAGGAGTCTCCCTCCCACCAACCTCACCCTTCCCTTCCATAGCTCTCTTCAGGCATGCCACTCAAGTGACTCCAGGCAGTCAGCATCCACCCCCCCCCCCACATACTAAGGTTCATTTCTTCTCCCCCATTGCCCTCTGAGGCTCATTTCTCCCATCCCCTTAAAACCTTCTCTAGCTCATTTCCCCTACCCCACTCCCACTACAAGCGGCTGGAGCTGATAGCACAATTACCTGACTGTTACCATTCTGGGAGCTGGATACTGATTGAAAGGACCCAGGGCCCAGGATTGATGCCAGCAACCCCCTGCTTTCTGTCCAGATGTTTCTGTGTCCATCTCTTTGAAACCTCTGGGCTTTGTATTCATAAGTGCTCAAATACTTCCCCTGCCTATTTATTGCCTCTGTATCTTCCATTTTCCCTTTCTATTTCATTATATGAGTATGGAATGACTCTCCTCATATAAGTGTACATGCATGTTTGTGTATATTTATATATATGTACATGTGTATGTGTGTGCATATACATATGCGTATGATTATATCATCATATATATGGGAAAGAACCCATATAGTTCATTTATATATCTTCTCTCTCTTCATCTATGCATACCCACATGTAAGACTTCAGAGTCTTCTGTGGAATACATATAAAGATAGGCTATGTGAGTACTGACATGAATAACTAGGCAGTATAGAAGAGAATTCATACATTCACTCCATAAAGAAAACATATTAATGCTCAGATGCATGGATGTATAAAGAGAAGAAATGAGTACTTGGACATATCAGTGGCAAATGGAATATAGTAATCCTTATTTTTGAGGGGATCAGCCTTTTCCAGAAGATTTTCCTTAGGAGGAAAAGTTCCCAGATTGTTTTGCCATTGGCGAAATGTCCTAAATCACTCAGATATTTCTGAAGGCACTTTTGAGACCTTCTTTTTTGTCCTCACCTGGATTACTAATTGAAATTGATTAAAATTCATTACCGAGTTATGTATTGCATTTCCATAAATGTGGGTGTTTAATCTTAGGGACAAGTCTTTCTGTGTGTGAGTGTATGTGCCTGTCCAAAATTGATCCCATTCAGTGCCCCATCATTGGTGCACCAGTGTGTGAGAATGTGGGAGTGTGTGTGTTTCTGTATGTGTGTGTATGTGTGTGTGTGTGTGTTTATGTCATAATTTCCATCTCAATCTCTAGGCAATCATTGCTAGCACATTGGAATAGATCAGACTGAGGTGTATTTTAATGGAAGCCACACCTTTCTCTGTTGTGCTTTCCTTTGGATTTCTATTAACTACAGTGTTTGCTCCAGTCAATTTGGGCCTGTTGATGAAGTGTTTACAGCTTTCCTGGTGAAATTGCTCTCCTATATTTCTGGCCTGACTTTGACAAAAACTTGGATTTGGTTCCTGCTTCTGGACTCTTCAGGCTGTTTGCAGCAGGAGATAACCTTAGTGATAGATGTCCATGAGGCTGATCTGTTCAGGTTGAGGGAGAAACCCTCTTTCCCTGGTGGGCAGAGCTCCACTGACCTGCTGGGAGTGGGAAAGGAAAGGGCAGGTGAGTTCTTCTCAAGGGGTCATTTGAACTTCTTTTCCCATCCCTGATTGCTAGAGCACCTGTCTGAAGCTGAAAAATTTCCACCTCTGCTCTGTTGATAGCCTGTAATTTCCTTCTCATCAATGAAAGCCCAATTGCCACTCATTTCACCTCTGCCAAGCAGTTCTTGATCTCTGTCTCTCCAAGGCTTTGCCTCCTTTGGCCAAGGCTTTGCCACCACTGCCCCATTTGCCATGTCTTTCTTTACTTCCTTCTAAGTTTTCTTTTGCCCTCTGCTGTGCACTTATAACTTTATTTTCCCCTCCATCCGAAGAAGGCTAAAATTAAGTATATTCCACGGAGATCAGTCCTCCTATCCTCATCAGTTCCAGCAATCCCACTGCTGTAGCTTAAATCAGTGAATTGACAGGACTTTCCTGCGGTGTTCCTTCTCAGATAAATGAATCATGTGAGGGTGGGGGAAAAGGGGACACACAGAGGCTATTTAACTGAGTACAAGCCACGTTCTCCCCCTAATAATAGATGGTCATTAGGAAGGACATTAGTGTTCTTCAGGCAAAATGGGATCGTGGCTTCATTATTTATTTTTGATCTGAACTAAAATTTCATTAGTATAGCAAACTCCCAATAAGGAATCCCCACCATTATAAATAAACATCTTCACTGCAAATTAACATCTTGTGCAGTACCATAGATGGAACATGAGCCCATGTGTTCCTGGGTCCAAGTCTGGCTGTCTATTCGCTATGTACCCTTGTCTCTCACTGGTCCATTTTTCATGTAGGAAAGCAGAGGTTAGAGGGAAACTAACCTGAGTATCTTTACCCAAGACCACCCAAGCAGTCTTTACCAGAGAAAACATCTTGCCAACCCAACCAGCTGGGCCAAATATTCCATAAGGATGGTTTGGAAAAGTTTGCCAAGTAAAATTTTACTTTTATTCAGTCTTAGGATGCTGTGGTTGAAATGCTTTTTTATAAAGCTTTCAATTGCCTTTATTTATATAAGCCTACCATCCTCGTTTAGTCTTTTCAGTATTACAGAGGAGGCAAAATAAGTTGAAGAAAGAGTTCTTTTAAAGGAGCGCCCTCCTCCCCAAATAAGCTTAAAAGATCCCTCACACCTCTCAGTTCACTAAGACTTGATGATCCTAGAAGTGTCCTTCTGTGTGCTGGCATGCTAATCATGATACCTAAGGAGATCATGAGCACCTGCTGTTTGAGAAAATACAGTCATGCTGGTGTTGGCTGTTACTTTCCATCTCTATTAAAATGCTTCCTTTTCCAACAACCGCTTTCATTTGCTTTCTTGCTCTTCTGCCTCTGTGCCTTGTCGTGTGGCATAGACTTGGTTTAACTTCTGAATGGTCTTTTTGGGTTGATCCATATCTGTGATCTCATTGACTGAAGGAACTCCCAGTAAAGAAACTCCCTCTACTAATGCTGATCAGCACTTACTTTACAACTTAGAGTCTCAGAGAATTGCCTGGGGGGCTCTGAGATGTTGTTTCATACCCAGGGTCACGCAGCCAATATATGTCAGAGAGATCATTTTAACCCAGGTCTTCCTAACTCTGAGGTTGGAGCTCTGTTCATGACTGCCTCTTGATGGCCCCTTTTAGTAGGGCTTTATTTTCAGCCAATTGGTAAGGCATTTCTAAGGCAGCCATTCCGTTGAGTAAACATTTATAAAGCCCCTACTCCGTGCAGAGGACTCTGTGCAGAGGACTGTGTGCATGCTTTGTTTTATTGAACACCCACCTGAGGTTCCCCTCTTGGAGGTTCTTGGATAGATTTTGGGAGATCCATAAACATAGATGGGAAAAATTACAGTATAATTGGTTTCCTATGTAATCTTGCATTTTTTATTTTATGCATTTAAAAGCATTATTCTGAAAAGGGGTCCATAGGCTTTACCAGACTGCTGAAGGGATTCATGATGCAAACAAGGTTTTAAAAAAAAAAAACAACCTTGTTTATATAGAGGAAAAAGACATGGCTTTGAAAACTTAGTGGGAACAGGACAAAACATATATAAAATATATAGTAAAAAGAAACATGTAAGTTTATATTTATTCACTCAACAAAGTTTGAACCCAGGCTTTGCCACTTATTAGCTACATGACTTCAGGCAAATGAGTTTCAATCTCCTTGCCTGTAAAGTGGGAATGAAAATAATTCTTTCTAATGCTGACACCTCAGGCCTCACTGCATTCTTTCTGAGGTAAGTGCAGTGACCTGTCCAGGGCTGTATACCTGTGAGCTTGTATCAATAATCTGGCTAACAGCTACTGTGGCTGTGTAAAACCAACAACAACCAGCACACAGAAGACTGCTAACACAGGTTCTTTGATCTGCCTAAGGAAAGTAACTTTAAGGGGTTAACAATTTCACTTTAATCCAACATACAAGTATCATTGACTTAGTTTAGGAGGAAAAGCCAGCAACCTGAACTTCAGAGCAAATGCAAACAAATTACAAACATACATTATAAACAGACCAAATACAAACCAACATTTGGGTTAGTAAAGCTGGGGGCAGTTACTGTAGCTTTCACAGAGTCACAAGCCACTCTTCCTGTGAATGAGAGCCCCAGACAGAATGCCAACCTTTGAGCCTCTGTTCAGGGCTCAAAGGATTCACACCTAATCAGCAAAAGAGGGTGAACTTGGGGCTTTGCACTTAGCAAAAGGGTGTGTGCCTGGAGCTTTCTTTGCACCTAGAAAGACTCAATCAAAGACAATTAATTTAGCATTCTAAAATATTAAAAAAAAGTCCCACCTTAATTAATATTACAGAGCTGCAGCTACATTTTTTTTATCCTGGGGTTTGAGATGGCATGCAGATCTGTATCCAACAGGCTTTCCTTTCAGGGGTTGGATTTGCTGAAAGGGCCGCGGCACTAAGAACCCTGCCCCACCTCAGGCTACCATCCTTTTGCTCCTAGTCGGCTCCAGGCCCAAGTCCTTCTTGCTCCTACCATAGGAAATAGGCTCTGTGTCCCAGAGGAAAAACCCAGATTCAAATTCTTCCCCTGAGGTTACCTGCATTGTCTTGAGCAAGCCACTTAACCTCTGCTTGCCTATTTCCTCCTCTACAAAATGAGGTTATCTCTAAATCTATGATCCTGTAAAAAGATATTTTTAATGAAATCTACAGTGTATGATCAGATACAGATGATTTATCCCTTCAGCATTCTTCTGTCTACTATGCTATGCTACATCGAAAAGATTTTATTGAATACTACATGGTGCAATGGATAGAGTGGCGGGCCTAGAGGCAGGAAGACCTGAGTTCAAATGTGGCCCCAAACATTTACTAGTTGTGTGACCTGGGGCAAGTCATTTGTTTTAGTTTCCCCTTTTCTAAAATGGGGATAATAGTACCTACCTCCCAGCGTTGTTGTGAGAATCAAATGAGTTAATAATTTTAAAGTACTTAGCACAATGCCTGATAATCAATATTTTTAAAGGGCCTACTATGTGCCCTCATTGTGCTAAGTGCTTTACAATTATTAACTTCTATGTTTATCTATTTTCTATATGTATTATCTAATTTCTATAGAAATATTAGCTATTATTACTCAACTTTATTTCTATAGTGTAAGAGCAGGTGTGTAAGTTTTCTCCCTCCAGGTCATGACTCTGGTAGAATCTATCTCATGACGGAGATGTTCATAGAATCCCAGGATTTGAGCTGGAAAGGACCCTAGATATAACTCATATGACCCCTTTACCTTATAGATGAAGAAACTGAGGACCAGAAATGACTGGCCCACAGTCACCGGGGTAGTAAAGGTCAGAATTTTGTCTGGAAGGCATTTCACATTCTTTTCTAAATCAAATCACGTAATGTTCTCTCTTGAAAGCCCCCCTTAGCACCTCACAACAGCCCACTTAGCCCAGTCTAGAGATCCCATCCACTCTTATCTCCCCCACCCATGAATCATCACCTCCCCTTTTCCCAGGCTGGCAACTCAAATACAAAAGTAATTCATTACCATGTGAATGATGGCCACCACCATCTGACCCTAGGAAGGCCTAGCATTGTCTTTCCTTAAGAAATTGGAAATTTATCACAGCAACCTTTGCCCCTTTGGACATAGGCAAGGGGGAGAAATTCCCCTACCCTGGCTTGTTCAAAGGGAGATCTGTAGTCTGAAAAGAACAGAAACACAAATAATAATGGCTTAGCAAAATTCATTCTTATATACTTCCCATCTTATGGTGTTGTATATGAAGAGATAGTGGTCCATATAATTTTCCTTTGATATGGAAGGAAAACATATTTGTGGAGTATTTTGTTTATCATTTTTATTCTACTAAGGTCCTACTTTGATTCCTTATCATGGTACTAAGGGGACCTTTGGATTTTCAGGGTCTATATCATGGACATGCTGAAAGGCCCTGCCGAGATCAGAAGGCTTCATTGGTTGGTTATTTAAGGACTAGTCTAACTATGTGAGAAAAGCTTATGACCGGGTTGGAGATTTTTTGGCCACTGTAAACTGTATTGTATGGTGCATTTTGGATCAGTGGAGTAGAGTATATGTACCAATAAAACCACAAATCCTTGAAATACTAAAACATGATATATTAGCTGTCACTTTCCCTTCTACCTTTCCTGCTTCCACATAGGGCTTGAGATAGCTATTGCTGAGTAACAATGCTGTCTCTCTAGATTTCCTTCCATGACCATGTGGAGTCTTATTTGAGACCTTGAAGGCATGCAATCATATCCTCTCCCTGAGACAACCCCGCCCCCCCATCTGTAAAATGAGGGTAGATTGGACCAGATAACCTCTAAGATTCCTTCTAATTCTACATCTGTGAGCCAAGATAGAAATTACACTGTGCTTGGCTACTGTTCAGTGAAAAATAAATTCCAAAAACATAAATAAATCTATTTGTTTATAAGATGTGTCATCCAGGTGAGTCACCAGAACAGGTGTGCACAGGTGTTTGTGACTGACAAGCTATGTACAAAGGTGTTGGATTAGATGATCTCCAAGGCACCTTCTGGACCTATAATTTTATGATTCCGTGATAAACCCATGGAAATAGATAATCATAGCAACACAGTACAATGGATTTGGAGTCCAAAGACCTAAATCTGAATCTTGTATCTGCACCTTACTAGCTGTGTAATGTTGGCAGGTCACCACACCCTTCTAGTGCTATCTTACCCCTAAGATGCCTTCTAGGTCAAAATCCTAGAATGGCAGACTCACATGTGATACTTTACAAAATTCTTTCTCATAACACTGAGAGATATGTACTATCACCTCCATTTTACAGATGTAGATGCAGAGGTTACATGATTTACCTAAGGCCATACCACTAGTAAGTGGCAGAACTAACATTCAAATTTGTGTTTCCTGAAAGAAACTAAGTCCAGTACTCATGATCTTTCCATTGCAACACATGATTAGTGGTTTTTGCTTACTGACTAACCTCCTCTGTAAACAAAACTCACACAAAAATGATTGACCTTGACATCAGCCAGGCAGAGGAGTCATTAATATTAGGCTTCTTAGGACTGAGGATATTTTCTCTGGCCTCAGGGAATGAAGAGAGGCCTCCATCTTCCTCATTCAACCACCCTTTTATGTTGTGCTGGGGTAATCACTCAAATCTGTTGCACCAGGAAAAAGAAATGGGGAGGAGTAGAAAGTCAACACTTTCCTTACCGAGATAATAATATTAATTGGGCTGATGTGTTGGTTAGTTTTGCAGAATAGCTCCTAGGGCCCCCCTTTTTTATTTGTAACAAAGGATATCTCTCTGACTAGGGTTTATATTTGGAAATGATAGTGTTATGAAACTAAAAATACCAATAAATTTTTAAAAAGAATTTAACCATTTTCAGCCCATATTCTCTGCCTCTTTACTAGCATTCTCTTTATATAAGATTAAATGAAATAATATTTGCAAGGCACTTAGCATAGTGCCTGGCATACAGTAGGTACTTTTAATAAAATGCT
The DNA here is from genome assembly GCA_028646595.1 of Phalanger gymnotis. Lineage (NCBI taxonomy): Eukaryota > Metazoa > Chordata > Mammalia > Diprotodontia > Phalangeridae > Phalanger > Phalanger gymnotis. The sequence continues at coordinate 967 of JAQQSZ010011262.1, read as the reverse complement.
TTTTTCCTTCCTTCCATCTCCCACTTTTCCAATAATTGGGTTTTGGACATAATAACTATTAAGAGTTGAAAGGGATCTGAGAGATCATCTAGCCAAGAGGTTCTTAATTTGGGTGTCATGTTTCCCTTTGCTCAGTCAAGGGAGCCTACAGAATAGTGCTTTTGCAGAATAATGCTTTTAAATTTAGGAAATAAGATGTGTAGGTTCATAAAGGGAAACCAGTTATAGTGAAATACAGTTATCAAAAGATTAGAAAAAAATTTCATGGTGGGGGGTGGTGGTGGAGACAAGATGAAAAAAAAGCAGGGACTCACTTAAGCTCTCCCTGATATCCCTGCAAACACCTGTAAAAAAATGGCTCTGAACAAATTCTGGAGCTGCAGAACCCAAGAAATTGCAGAGGGAAGCAGGTCTCCAGCCCAGGACAGTCTGAATGGTCACTGGGAAGGGTATATTGCACCATGCTGGGAGCAGGGTGCAGCTTAGCATGGGCTGCACCAGGACAGACCAGACCCAGAGTCAGCTGGAGCAGGCCTTAGGGCCATGAATCACTGAGCTGTAGCAGTTACCAGACTTTTTAACCCGCAAACACCAAAGACCACAGAGCAGGTTAGTGGGAAAACTGCTGGATCAGGGTGAGAACGATCCAGCCCCAGCCCTGGGGGTGGCAGAAGTGGCCTGGTAGTGGTGGCAGCAGCAGGAAGCTCCTGAGGCTGCTTGTAGTACTCCAGCGTCAGCTGCTTCCGGAGTCCCTGGCCCATGTGGTAGGAGGAATCAAGCAGCAGATGAGAGTGGTAGTGCAGGGAATACTTTGCTGGCAAAGATGCAGGGTTCTCTTGCTTTGCTGTGCTTGGATCTGGGTTGCTGTCCTGGTTGGTGGTTCTTGGGAGAGGAGGAGCACTGCTGTGGCAGAACTTGTGGTGACAGTGGGATAGAAGTAGCTCTGAAAACAGCAGCACTTGTACTC
>JAQQSZ010011261.1:0-12295 GCA_028646595.1 Phalanger gymnotis | reverse complement strand
TGAATAAATGTTATACTTCTTTTTCCTTCTTTATGGAGAGTCTCTCATACTCTGTGATACAAAACTATATATAGGCATATTCACAATTATAACTGTTGTTGTGTTTATTGCCTTACTGTTTCAGGTGGTAACAGAAAGGAGAGTAGAACCTTGGTCTTCTGAGGCCCCATATAATAGGCTGGCTCACATTTTAGAATTTCTATTTTATTTTTATATTTCTATTATAATTCTATGTAAAAATTTGACAGGAAAACAAGTGCAAACACCTTGTGTAATACAGACCGTATTAACTTAGGGAACTATTTAGTACCTTAGTACAAACACTGACAATCTGAGCAGCATGCAAAAGCCTCGCCCCAACATCCACTTTAATTTCATTGATATCCAAAAAGATACTAGCCAAAAAGTAAATAGATGAGCTTCTTCATAAGGCCCTCAAGGTCAAATTCAAGCATAACTAAGCCAATCTCCTCTCCCCCCAAAATGAGGTCTTAGGTTCAAGGCCTATTTCAGATAACATCCATTTCTCCAGCTAAGACAACTTCATGATTCATGACACTGGTATTAAAGCAGAAAGAAAATAAAAATGGATCATTGACTACAGCAGAGATAAAAGGAAATAAAATTAAGTGAATCATTCTTCTGCTAACTATGATGAGCCCAAGTAAAGATCTCATTGAGAAGAGGTTAACATAAATGATTGTAATGAAACTTAGAGAACATTTATGGATTTCAAATATCCAAACCTTCTGAATTTTCTTTTAACTTTTTAAACTTCTTCACATGTGTATAAGAGCAATCCAGAGTTGGATGTAGGCTAAACTCTAACCGTTTACTACAATTCCATAGCAGCCTTAGTGTGACGTAATCCATGTGTTGCCACAGTGCTGAATGAGAAGCCAGTTTTGACACTAAGGATCTTCTTTAGTGAATTCTAAACAAATCACAAAGCAAAAAGTTGGACAGTGGAAAAGGCTCAAGATTTGGAGTCATAGGACCCAGGTTGGAATCCTGGCTTGGCTTATCGCCTGTTAGATCTGGAGCAACAATTCCCATCTCAAGGACTCAGTGGTCTTCATTGACAAGTGTGAGGAGCTGGATAAGGTGGGAAAGACCCCTCAGATTCTTTCTGAGCTCTAAATCTATGATCCTATGATCCTAAGAAAAAGTTTTAAATTGGATTTGTTTCAAAAGAAAAAGAGAAGAAAACGCATCACCCAAAAAGAAATAACCTATGTGTTGAGGCATTTATCCAATCAAAGGACATTTTGTAAACTCAATTTTCACATTGTTGTCCTCAGTTACTCCATCAAAGCGGAGCACACTGATCTTAAAAAAAAATCCTTTAAAGCTGCTAATCAACCAATAGGCCAAGTAATATTTTAAAGTGAAAGGCTTTGTTATACCCAAAAACAATTATTTGGAAGAAAGTTATGTATACTTTCAAGAGCAGGTAAAAAGCACACACATTGAAACAAAGGTTAGATAGTAAAGTAGCTAAAACAGCAGGAAAAGCAAAATACACTATATATGTTAACACCTCCAAACACAGGTGGCTTTTGTTCTGCCTTGGGACTCAATTAGGCCTGCCCCCAGAGCAAAAATTTTTCAGAGAGAGAAAAAAGCAAAAGGATGTACATTCAGAGGTAGAATTTGGAACAATTCCACTTTTTTCTCTTCTCTTTCTGCCCCCCAAACCCTCCTGACATCAAAAGGAATTATAAAATTAAAACACTTGCAATCAGAAAACAGATGGAGAGTCAGAGCATCCTAGGGGGGTATAATCCAAAACAGTGTTAAGAATAAATACTTCCTTTGGGGTAATTTAAGTCCTTTGCTATCTGAACTACCCCATGGCTCATTATTTCCAGCTTTCAATGTACACATTGTTTAGAGGCACATATTTCTTTAAATACTGAAATTATAAATATACATCATTTATAACATGGTTAAATATCTTGCACATAGTAGATGTTTAATAAACAATTGCTGATGGAATGACTAAACAAACAAAGGAATATAATAAAATCCTGAAGGTACAACTACTGATCCTTAGGCAAGCCAATGAAAAGTTTAATTTAAGCTTTAATATAATGTCTTTTGTCAGTGACCTTTACATCATCCTTTCCAGTTGATTTTCATTTCATTAGAGTAAATTTTCAAGTGTGGCTAAGCCACTGGAATCCTAAAGCTTTCATCCAATAAGATCCACTACATCACATGTTCTGTGCTGGTAGTGATAGAAAAGAATTCCACCTAGTTAATCATGCATGACCTTGTTTCCTTCCCTGAGACTATGCTGGCTATCTGTAACTAAGCCATATTTTTCTAAGCGTTACCCCATCTGATCTCCAATTCTGGATTATGAGACTTTCTCCAGAACTGAAGTTAAACTTTAAGTAATTTCCTGGAGTGTGCTGGGTTTTCTTAGCGAAGGGAATTGTTCGAAATCACTTGTTTTGTTGGCCACTTTCCAGGCTTTCCTGACCTGAATAAACCTTGTAAAAACTGTCTGCTATTGTCTGTTGCTACTTCCTTTCATACTTTTGGATGTACATTTTTTGGCCCTAAACATATCCATAAGTTTATTATGTAATTTTATAACAATTACCAGAGGAATTATATAATAGTATACTCTTCAGTTTTTCCTTTATATCTAATTTTGAAGTTAGAAGCAGAGGCAAAATAAATGTCATTATTCTCATTTCTTTTTCTTCCTTTTTAAATTTCATTAACATTGGTCTACAGATTAGATATATTTGGCCCCCAGTTCTCATTTAGTGGACAAAAATGAATTAACGTGTATTTATTTATGCTTGGACAAATTCAAGTTTTAGCACTTGTTTTTCCATAGCCTAAGCAAAGAAGGGCATTAGGATCTGAGGAAATTAGATTAAAATCACATGCTTGGTCAATGGATGCCATGGTCAAGCACAATTCAAATTGCTACTATAAACCTTATTAGTTAATACTTTTCTTCAATCAGGAACAAAGGAATAGGCTTGGATCCCAATTACATCTTATGCTCCCACAATTCCCACTTATACCAAGTCTGTCAGAAATGGGAGGTGGATCCTCCCCCTTAGTCCAGTTGATAACTTCAGTCATTTTAGGTTCTTTCCTCTTCTTCATTCTCCCTTCCTATCCAGTCAATTATTTGCTAAATCATATTTGTTCTACCTCCACAACATCTGTCACATTTGTCCCCTCTCTCCATTCACGTGGCCTCCATTAGCCCATGCTTTCATTATCTCTCTTCTTTATTGTTACAGCTTCCCAATTGGCTGTCCCACTGCTGGTCTCTCCTCCCCTAAAAACTCAACCTCTGTACAACTTCCAAAGTAATCCAAGTCTAAGTCACTCATTTGCTAAAACAAACAAATCAAAAAAAAAAAACCAACCCCCTAACCCATTAACCTAACCAAAGCCTAAACCATACACAACTTCAAGGAATTTCTATTATCTCTAAAGTAAAATGCAAACTCTTCAGCCTGGCATTTAAAATATTCTACATTCTAGCTCTAACAGAACTTTCCAGCGTTATTTCACTTTGTTCCCCTTCCTGCATGCTGTATTTTAGCCAAACTGGAGTGACGACCAGCTATTTCCCAAATTTACCATCGAAGAGTCTATTCTTAGCATTCACAGAAGCAATCCTCCAAACCTGGAATATATAATCACCTCAACTCCACACCTCAGAATTCTAATTTACCTTCAACATTCAGTTCAGGTGCCACCTCCTCCAGGAAGCTTTCCTTGTTTCATCCCACTTATTAATGCTCCTTCCCACAATAAACTGTCTATTAATTCCTTATTTGTGTGTATGTCCCAGCACCAAGCATGATGCCTTGTACATAGTAGAAGCTTAACAAATATTTGTTAGATCGAATTTAACCAAATGCATTGAGCCATAGCTGGTTCTGGCTAAAGCTCTCTGGGATTACTCAATCTGGGATCACTCCAAAATCCCATTATGAGTTTGGAATCAATGGTCTACCAGGGATGGGGAACCTGTGGCCTCAAAGCTACATGTGGCCCTTTTGGTCCTTAAGTTTAGATTCAGTCAAAGGACTGCACTTGAGGACCTAGAGGGCTACATGTGGCTACAGGTTCCCCACTCCTGGTCTAACCACTCTAGTCTAATGTCAACATAACCAGGTAGCCTATCAAACTGACTTTTTTTGTTGATCAACAGTGAACTGATGTCATATTATTTTTTTAAACTGAACTATAACCTTCCCTAGAAGTTCTAAGATCTATGTGCCTCACTATCATCACAAATCTTTGTAACTCTCTTACACATATACATTTCATGAAAATTTACCAGGTATTATATATCACTTGAAAATATGAAATGTTGAATGATTAAGAAGAATGAAAAGCATCATTCCATTGAATTAGTATCCATAGAATTTCCACTGACTTCTATTGCAAAGGAGCTAAAACTCCATGTGGAAGAAAACATGAACATGACAGAATATAACAACTCTCTCCCCCACCCACTCATCCTGCCCCGCCCAAACATTTCTCTCTCCTAGGATTATACTTTATCTTACAAAGCATATTCATATTGGCAATTGGAATTCCATCACAAAATAAATCCAGTGCTTAACACAGTGCCTAGCACATAGTATGCATGTAACAAATATTTATTGACTATCTGCATTGCTGTTATGGTAATTAGGGTGGGACCTTTTTTTTTTTTTCACTGTTTTCTCTTTTGGAATGCTGAGGTAATCAAGTACCTTTGATGAGTTTTGCCTTTCAAAAGCAAAGTGGACTTTTTGCTGTCTTTGTTTTGGAGTGCTTCTGAGCACTGAGGAATCTTTGGTTGAAAGTCTTTGATGACAGGCCTAGCTCACACAGGTTTGAGTCTCATGGTTGTGATGCCCTCTGACCCTGAAGAAGTGTATATAAACTCATAAGTTAGTGTTTTGCCTTTGGGGGCTCACTCATTGGAAGAGTGTTGGTGTGGAGACCCTAGGTAGCCATTAAGGAGCCTCCAACCTTTGAAAACCCAGATGTTGGTGCTTCTTTCTTCTCTGGTAACTATGTATGTCTATCTTTGGTCAGACAGCTAGAAGCCTGTCTATCGATTTGTGTTATTGACTCTGTTTATATTTTCTCTGCTTTTAATTTCTATTTGTATTTGCTCTGAAGTTGAGGGTGCTGACTTTTCCCCCTGAACTAAGTGAATGATATATGTACGTTTGATTAAAATGAGATTGTAAACCGGTTTAAGCTGCTTTCCTTAGAAAAGCAGATCAAAGAACCTGTGCTAGCAGCCCTCCTGTGTGATGGTATTGTTGGTCTCACACCTCCACAGCAGCTGCTAGTAATATTGTTGTTACAGTTGCTGATTAATTCCAGCAAGGTATATGTAAGAGCTGACACTGGGATTTCTTTGTTTTTTCTCTACTAAGAATCCTGTATACAAGTGAAATTCTTCCACTTGATTATCTTCTTAAGGCAAAACGAAGAGGAACACAATCATCTCCAACACTCTGCAGATGTCTTTAAATTTCTCTATAGAGATGGCTTTTACATGATTTTTTTTAACTTTGAGATACATGAGAAAACTAAAACATACTTTTGTTGTATCATGTACAACAAAACATCAAAAACAAAATGGTATGAAAGATTTTTAAAAAGTCTGATTTAAAAGAGTCTTTTAGATCAACTATGTGAAATATACAAGCTGATCAACTATAAAAAAAAACTGTTTTGCATTGATTATTCCATTCTAAATCTTGTAGGACCATACTGAAGATGGCTGATACTTAAGGAAGAGGGAGATGGAAAAAAAGCTCAGATAAAAACAGCCTGAAATTGCTCTAGAAAATCAGAGTATAAACCGGGGTTTCTAATAGGATGCTGTTATCTGCACAGATATGCTTTAAAACATATGTTTGATGGCAATTTCCTGAAAATCTATTATTACATCTTTATCTTTATGTCCTCCATAGATATACATATAATATATGTGTATGTGTGTATATAATAAGTTCTCATGATATGATTACTTAATTGAACTGATCAAATATGACTTGATTTCTTTCTACTATTAATGACTGGAACTCTCAAAGTATCCAGCAAGGACAAGAAATCTGACTAAGATTCTGTTAGTCTGACACACCATAACAAAATGATATGGACAGAAAGTTTAAGACAGGGTATATGTGAAAGCAGGCATAGTATTATTTCCTTTCCTCTCTTTGTGCATAATTTTTATAACACAATAGTAATAATCATAGCTAGCACTGATATAGCACTTTACGCATATTATCTCATCATTTGATCTTTACAACAACCCTGAAGGGAAGCTATAATTATTATCCCTATTTTACAAATGTGAAAAACTGATACAGAAAGATTTTAAAAAGAGTCACACAGCTATTAAATTTCTGATGCTAGATTGGAACTTGGGTCTTCCTGATTCCAGGTCCACTGTTCTATCCACAATGGCTTCCTCTTATGATTGTTTTTTTTAAACCAGTTCACAGATGTGAGAGAGAAAAGGCTTGCCTAGACAGTAGTTGATCTAAAAAAAAAAATTACTGCCTTTACTATCAAAGATTACTAGCTCAAAATGTCCCCTTACCACTCTTCTCACACAATCATACCAACTGCCTCCTGGTTTCCATGTGCCTCAAAAACTTTGAGCCTCCTAACTCCCAAACAGTAGCAAGGAGTGATTCTAGAACCCTTTCCTGACATTTGTTTGGCAAGTGGGGAAGGGTGGTTAGCTGGATATCGAGTTAAATTCAGATCCTTGATGTGTCTTTGTACGAACATATTTGACTGCTCTCACAAGCTTAACCAAAAAACCTGGTTAAATTCAATGAATATGATTTTGAAAACTACCTATTGAGTACCCATTTTTATACAAGACATGATAGATGCTGAGCAAACAAAGATGAAAAAGAACAGCTTCTTCCCTGGAGAACCTTCAAGTCTTAAAAGGGAAATAACACATGCACACAAATCCTTATGATATGAAAGAGAATATGACAGGGGCTAAAGATAGCTGATGTGAACTGGGAAAGTTTCACGAAAGAAGAAGCTGTTAAATTAGTTGAACCAAACTCTGAAGGAAGAGAAAGAAATTCATTCTATGGCTGAGAGGCAGCCTATAAGAATTCATGGCAGTGGAAGAGGACAGGACAAGACTGGGAAACAGCTGGTAGCCCAGCAAAAAGTATGTGAAGGCTGCAAAGGTATATTGTAGACAAAGGAGTATGTGTTTTTAAACTATAAACAGAAATGAGCTATTAAAAGTGTTTGAACAGGAGAATGAGAGGGTCAGACCTAGGTATTAGAAAGATTTTTTTTTGGCACAGTGCATAGAACACTGGGCCTGGAATCAAGAGACCTGATTCAAGTCCACTCTCAGATATCTATTAGTTGTGTGACCCTGGGCAATTCACTTAACCTCGGTTTGCCTTAGTTTCCTCATCTGTAAAATTGGGACAATAATAGAACCTACCTCCCAGGGTTGTTGTGAGGATTAAATGAGATAATATTTGTAAAATGCTTTCCAAACCTTAAAGTGCTAGATAAATGCCAGCTATTACTAGCAATAATAGTAATTGTTATGATTATTTCAGCTTCTTGACAGGTCAATGATCATAATATTAGCACTTTATAGACACAAAACCCTTTGAGAAATATTTTCTCAGTTTATACTCCAAAGATGGTATTAGGATAGATAGTGAAGGTGTTTTTATCCTCATTTTGCAAATGAGGAAAACTGTATTAGCAGTTAGGCAACTTGACAAAGGTCACAAACTGGTAAACAGCAGAGGTAAGATTAGAATCCAGATTACTGGAGCCCAAATCTGGTCCTCTTTCTACTATGCCTTTAATGAGTTGGTTAGTAGAATATAAGCTACTTGAGGGCATGAACATCTCAGGTTTTTTTTTGTTTTGTTTTTGTACTTGTATGCTGTTTTAGGTGTTTTTTTTGTCCTGGTGGCCTTAAGGGTTTTATTAAACTGCACTGCAGTAATGGTTTTAAGCATATGCATAGCCCTTAGTCATGGAGACCTGGAACTTGGATAGGCGAGATGCCTTTTGGGGGAATCTTCTATAAACCTGTGTCAAGATGGGAGAGTAGCCCTTTGGATTTGATTAGTTATTTATTATCATGATGATTTTTGTTGTTACTGACCTGTCTTGCAGGGACCTAGAGAGTTGCATCAGCTTATCCTACATTTTTGTTTATAATTAGTAAAGGAGTTTAAAAATATTATTCTCTGCCCCACTAATTCAATTTCTCCATATTTCATTTGTGGGCCAATCTGCTCCTGGCCCAAGACATCTGCTGGCAGACAAGAGGATGTGGTAAAATTGCTAGTAGGCTTGTGGCTTGGAAAGGGGGTGCTGCTAGTAAAGGAAGGAAGGATGGGGTAGTCACATTGACACAGTAGCCTGATATTGGACCCTGTTAATCAATGGTACAGGAATTATGGGCTCTGTGAAATACATTTCATTGAGGGCATTAGATCCCCTTAAATCCCAGGAGATTTAGTAGAAGGAAGAAAGGTATAAAAAAAACCACTGCCTGTTGCACTGTTACCTGACTAATGCTATTAATGAAAATTTGGCCATTGAATTAAAATAAAAGTTAAATTATCTGAGGCCAAACTAGACACATCTGTACAGAGTGAGAAGGCCAACTGATGGACTTTGTGAGGGGCCAGCTGAAGGATGGAGGAATATTATTGTCCCAGCAGCTCTACAGAGGACATTCTATTGAGATCCTAATTTGACCTTGCTGCACCAATTAATCTGAATTAGAGATGAAATTCTGAAGGAGGGTCAAAACTGGAATAAGGAAAATTCCCCTCTCCCCAGAATTAGTTCCTCTGTTTATCAAATGGCTTCATTAAATGGCTTCCATTATTAAATGGCTACAGCTCTAGCTTTTCCCAAAGACTGAGACCCAGAGGGTATAAGGAAACATCAATCCCAAGATGTTCTCAAAGTAGATGGTGAATTGGAAGAGATTAAGAATTATTTATGAAAGCAAATAAAGCTAACAAATCATTTGCAAGCAAAATATTGCAGGAAGGCAAGGAGCCTTTGTAGGCTTACCTAGTTCTTTTATGGATGCTGGAGGGAAATTGCTTTATTTAGTGAGGATGAATTTCATAAATTGGAGAATTAGTCCTACCTCCCCTACATCAATTTTTCAAGGATATTTTGACTCCCAATACAGTGAGGTTAGAGCTCTTCCTATGATTTGTATCTCTGTGCCAGTGGGTTGGGTGGGAATCTGAGGGTTGTCCTTGCATGCTTTATTAAGATATAGGGGCAGGCTAAAGAGAGTGCTATCTAGCAGAAAGAGCTGAGAATTTTTGGACTGGTTATATAAGTGATCAACCAAATAAGCCCATATCCCTTTATGAAGAGCCTGCTTCGGCAGCCCTTAGGGCTAAGCTCTTGGAAGTACTCTTTTTGGTTGGAAATAGATGGTTAGAAGGGATGCCCATTAGTTGATGCATGGCTGAACAAGTTATAGCATATGGTTGTAATAGAATAGTGTCATGCTTTAAGAAATGACAAGCAGGATGATTTGAGAAAACCTGGAAAGACTTACATGAACTGATGCAAAGTAAAGTGAGCAGAACCAGGAAAACATTGTACACAGTAATAGCAACATTGTAGAATGATCAACTGTGAAAGACTTAGCTATTCCCTGCAATACAATGATCTAAGCCAATTCTGAAGGACCCATGATGAAAAATGCTATCTATATCCAGAGAAAGAATTGACAGAGTCTGAATGCAGAATGAAGCATACTATTTTTCACTTTGGTTTTTTTCATAGTTTATTTTTGGTCTGTAGCTTCTTTCATGACATGACCAATAGGAAAATATGTTTTGCATTATTGCACATGTATAACCTACATCAAATTACTTACCATCTCAGAGAGGGGAGAGGTGGGTGGCAGAGGGAGAGAACTTGGAACTCAAAATTTTTAAAATGAATGTTAAAAATTGTCTTTACATGTAATTGGGAAAAAATCACTTTTTTAAAAAAAGGAAAGTTGGTTACTGTCATCCTTTTTCCATTTGTTCCAGATTAGATAGGTATGCTTTTGAAGTAAAAACAAAAGGTGGGCTTCCTTGAGCTTAAAGCAGACTCAAAAGATACTGCTTTCTCAGGTGATTCTGCTCAAAAAGGATTGAATCTGCTCTGACTTTGTGTAGGCTAGAGTTATAAATTTGGTTAGTAAAGCATGTGATTGATAAGAGAGAGATTGATACCTATCACTGCTTAGGAAATACCAGGAGGAGAAGAAAGGGGAAGAGGTGGTTTTCTAGAAGACTCAAAAAAGAGAATAGATAGCAGAGTGAGGGGAGGAGGTCAAGAGGCAAATTGAAAGCAAAGTGATTATAAGCCCTTTGCTTCTGCTTCCAGATAAATGCACACACACACACACACACACACACACATATATATGTATGTATGTATATATGTATGTATGTATATGGATGTTGTCTGTATTTGGAATCAGAGCTGTTGTTCAAGTCCACAGAATCACAGAATTTGAGAGCTAGAAAGGACCCCAGCAGACATTTATTCTAACTCATACACAAAGAAATCCTCCTTTTGCATACCTGACAAGTGGTCAATTGGCCTCTGCTTAAAGACCTCCAAGGAGAGAGAACTCACAACCTCTCCAGGCCAGCTATTCCTCATGACCATTTGGTTGGCCAGTTTGCTGTACCTGGTTGCCCTTGTCTGGGTGCTCTTGCCGATAGGCTTCTGGCTTCACTGTAACCTTCTGATCAACTTATAATTTGGCATTACCATTGCTGTTCTCACTTTAAGGTAGGTAATTGTGGTTTGGGCTATGATTACTTTTTTCTTTGTTGGAAGTATGCCCTATGTATTATTACCCTTGGGTGTTTTATTTACTTGTACTTAGAACTAAGGTCTGGGTTATTTACTATTAAGCATGAAATATGGTCTCCATCCCAGTGTAGCTACAATAAGGTCAAGACTAAGATATAGAATTACTTAGGCATTATTTATTTTGCCCAGGCCTTGGGCCCTAGGAGGCTAATAAGGCTGCATGTCAATAATGATTTTAAGCACATGTGTTGCCCTTCACTGGAAAGATGGAGTGGGGATAGGATAAATTCCTTTTGGGAGAATCTCATATGAACCCCAAAGAGGGTAAATTTCTGGGTTTTGTAAACTTTTTATTCTCTTGCTGGGTAGTATTGTCATTGACATCTGCACAATCATATTCACCAGGGACCTATATATCCCTGCTGTTTGTTTGTAAGATTCAGAGACAAAGAAAGACAGAAATATTTTGATGCATTACAGGTACATCGTGAATTTTAAGGGTTCCTCTTTGTCCTTCCCCATAATCTGGTTTACTCACTTATAAACCTCAGAATGCAATAAAATTGGGTTATTTTAGAGACAAAAATCCATAACAAATCTGTATAAAGCCAGTAAGCAAAATTTAAAGTGAGCAGCTTGCTCTACAGAGTAAACAATGCCAGGCAGTGATGGGGCACAGGACAGAAAGAGGTGGAAAATGAATTATTTACTAGATTCCAGTGAGGGCAGTGAATACTGTCCAAGCAGATCACGCCCTAAGTCAATTAGCCATACAAGGCTCTAACTGTTACCGATTGTATTAAATTTGGGTTACCAATACCCTTCCTTTTAATCAGCAGGTTCCCAACCTGGTGCACCTCTACTCACTTGCCTTCAAAAGTTTTTGGACAGGGGGCGAGGCCAAGACGGCAGCTGGAAAGCAGGGAGTGGCGTGAGCTCCCTGCCAAGTCCCTCCAAAAACCTATAAAAAATGGCTCTGAATCAATTCTAGAGCTGCAGGACACACCAAATAGCAGAGGGAAGCAGGGCTCCAGCCCCCGAAAGCCTGGATGGTTGCTGGGTGAGGTCTTTTGCTCACGGAGCTGGGACCGGAGCAGAGCCCACCATGGGCGGCGCGGACCAGCCAGACCAGGAGCAAGGCAGAGCGTTCCCTAGCACCCTGAATCAGTGAGCTGTGGCAGTTACCAGACTTCTCAACCCACAGACACCAAAGACAACAAAGAAGAACTGCAGAACCCACAAAACAGCAGAGGGAAGCAGGGCTCTAGCCCAGGACAGCATGGATGGTCTCTGGGTAAAGTCTATCCCACAGGGAGCTGGGAGTGGAGCAGAGCAGAGCCCAGTGTGGGCGGTGTGGACCAACCAGACCAGGAGCTGAGCGGAACAAGCCCTAGTGCCCTGAATCAGTGAGCTGTGGTAGTTACCAGACTTC
>JAQQSZ010011260.1:0-12296 GCA_028646595.1 Phalanger gymnotis | reverse complement strand
CCCCCCCCCCCCCCAGTGCTCATGGCTGGACCGCTCTGAACTTGATCCCACAGTTTCCCACTAACCTGCTCTTTGGCATTTGTGGGTTGAGAAGTCTAGTAACTGCCACAGCTCAATGATTCAATACCCTAAGGCCTGTTTCAGCTGGCTGACTCCCAGTCTGGTTTGTCCCAGTGAAGCCCATGCTGGGCTGTGGTCTGCTCGCAGCACAGTGCGACAGACTCTTCCCAGTGACCAGCCAGGCTTTCCTGGGCTGGAGACCTGTTTCCCTCTGCTGTTTCGTGGGTTCTGTAGTTCTAGAATTTGTTTAGGGCCATTTTTACAGGTATTTGGAGAGATTTGGGGGAGAGCTTAAGCAAGTCCCTGGTTTCCAGCTGCCATCTTGGCTCCGCCCCTCATGATACTCTCTCTTTGAGAATGTGCACCTACTATGTACCAGATACTTTGTTAAGTATGGGAAAAGGACAGGCTCTGATCTCAAGGAGCTTGCAGTCACTTACCCTGGTCGCCCTTGTCTGGATTCTTCCAGCTTAGTATGCCCTTTTAAAACTTGGCATCCATAATTGAGCACAAATTCTGCAACTAATGCTCATGTGCCATGATCTTGAGTCCATTTGCCATCTTGCTCATGATAGGCATACATACATAGAGTATAAGCTGAATACCTTGGCCATGTATGACTATGACTATGACTGAACATTCCCTACCTTGCCCCATATCTCAATACAGTCCTCTAGATGTGGTCTAACAAGGGCAGAGGAAAGTACTACTATCCCCTCCCTAGTCCTGGATACTATATCTCTCTTAATTAAGCTTAACATTGCATTGTTCTCTTGGCTACCATTATTACATTGGTGACTCATACTGAGTTTTTGATCCACCAAAATCCAGATCCCTTTTCATATTGTCTAGCCCTGCCTCCCCCATCTTTCTTGACCTGTGATCTTTAACATTCAAATTATGTCCTGGGAGAACTTCTCATGGCTGTGCTTTCTTCTCTTCCTTTCTTTACCCTGGTTCCAACTTTTCTTCTGTGAACATCTGGAGAGTACAGGAACTCATGACTCTCTTCAGAAGGCTGTTATTGATGGCCAATCCTACTTCAGCATGTGCTCTGTGCTGGATAGAGCTGTTACCATCTGCAGCCATTAAATCAGACAACTTTTGAACTTTTTTTTAAATTCCCTCTCAGCTGGCCGTCTTAATGAGCAATGTATGTAAAATCAAGTGGATTAGTTACACAATTGATTCCATTTTCCCATGAAGCAGGCTGCAAACACATGATTAATCTTTTGTCAAAATGGCGGCTTTTGTTTTTCTTTGTTTGTAATCTAGGGCCTACCATAATGCTGGGAAACTAGAGGTTTCACCCGATGAATTTTCCTTATTCAGCTGTATGAAATGGGCTGAAAAGAAGAGAGTGCTCAGGCCCCTTGGCTACATCAGTGACAACCATTGGTGTCAATGAATGTAGCACATTTCTATATGGAACATAAGCCAATACATCCATTTTCTTCTTTCTCGCTTTCCTTCCTCTGTGACCAATGAGATTAAGAACCCATCAAGGAGAAGCTATTTTCACTGGAGCCCATAGCAAAATCATGATGTGGAAAAAGCCGCAATAGTAAAACCAGAAACCCATCCTATTATGTACAACCTAATGTAATCTTGCAGTCTGAGTTCCCTCTGCTCAAACTTTGGTCTATTTTCTAATGAGTCTTTGGGAACAATGTCTGCTTTCTGCACATTAAGTCTGACAATGCTGCATACTTTCCTAGACAACGCTTACATTTTAGAATGCCTGCCTCTTATCATCATACAAGTGGATCATTGACTTAGAGCTATAAGGGAGTTTAGAATCAATCAAGGTCAAGTTTCTCATTTTATGCTTGAGAGAGGTTAAAAAACTTACTCAATGTCAACAGCTAGAAAATGACTGAATCTCTGACCCTAGACTAGGTATGTCTTTCCCTGTACCACGGTACAAACCTGGCATGTTTGGGCTTTGACTAGAGAAGCTTTCGACTTCTGGATCAGCATGGCACCTGACTTTCTGTGTATTTTTGGAGGTGCTTGAACAATTTGAATTTTTTCAACTGTTTATAAGACTGGGCACCCATCTATTATAAAGAAACTCCTTTGGAGCAGATAAACAAGACAGTGAAAATAGAAAAGGACTTTGGAAGAAGGCAGCTGCATGCATCTGCTTGTGAACATGTGTCCTGGCCCAGAGCTGGGAATTGTGGAGGCTTTTCAGGAAATGTGGGTTCCTGGTCTTGGAACACACATTGTTGACATCAGTAGCCGAGCAAAGATTTTGCAAATTCCCATGAGAGGAACATGCTGGTTCTGAGACAAAGAGGGAAAGCAGCTGAAAATCAAGGGCTAATCTTTTTCTTATTATTTTTCAGGCAAAAAGTTAAGGATTGGAGGAGAGGAAAAAATGAAACTAATATTTACTCAGTAATTATTAAGATTTTTTTTTACTCTTAAGTGCAAAATAAAACTAAATACAACTTGGTGCAGAGGCTTCAAGAATCAGATCAGGGAAACCTAGGTTTAAATGCCACATCTGCCAATAACTAAATGGGCAACCATGGGCAAACCACTTCTCTATGTTTGATTCCTAGTTTCGTCATCTGAAAATAAGAATAATGGCCATGGTACTAGCTTCATAGGGTTCTTATGGGGCTCTAAAGATGATGGATGTAAACTACTTTGTAAACTTTGACATGGTCTATAGATACCTGTTATTTCTATCTGAACAAATATTTCATGTGCAGGAAATTCATAAATGTGAAAAAAATCATCTTTGAAGACACGCGGAATCATAGATCAAGAGCTAGAAGGGAACCCAGAGGTTTTCTAGCCCGTACTCTGATTTTACAGATGGGGAAACTGAGACTCAGGGACGGTGAGTGAATTTCACATGCTCCTATAGATCGTAAGTGTCTGAAGTAAGATTTGAACTCAGGTTCTTTGACTCCAGAGAGAGTGGTCTTTCCACTGGTATGATCAAAATCAGAAGACTTGGATTCACATCCTGCCTCTAACGCTCATGACTTGTATGACTTTGAGGAAGTCTTTGCACAATAGTTTGTGACAATGAATCCTGTGGCCAAAATACACAATATCATATATAAGACAAAATTCTCCTCTGCCTCATGGATCATAGGAGTGACCCTGGGCTCTCAAAGGTTCTGTTGGCCAAGTGCAGAAGCTGTCAGGTTCTTTGCTGTTCAGTCATTTCAGTCATGTCTGACTCTTCTTGACCCCATTTGGAGTTTTCTTGACAGATACTGCAGTGGTTTGCCATTTCCTTCTCCAGCTCATTTTACAGATGAGGAAACTGAGGCAAACGGGTTAAGCAACTTGAACAGGGTTATATGACTGAAGCCAAATTTGAGTCTTCCTGACTTCAGGTCCAGCACTATATCCATTGTGCCACCTAGCTGCCCCAGGTTCTACCAGGTTGGAAATGATTCAAGTCTAATCCCAGAAGGCATTTGATTATGCCCATTTTCTGAGGATCCATTTAACTAAGAATGGGGAAGATTCAATGGTAGACTGGCCATTAGCAATGATTTGCAGATCCTGGCAACCAATGATCAAAGACCAAATGCAAAGTGGTGTTCGGTTCTGTGCACCCATAAGTGGAGACTCTCACAAGACAGCACATTTGTATTAGCTCTTGGGACTGCCTGGAAAAAGATGGGGTTTGAGAAGGATTTGGAGAAAGGGAAAAACCTGCATTAGGGTCCCAGGACTTCAGGCTGAAGGAGAACCCCAAGATTATCTAATCCAACTCCCTAACTTTACAGAAGAGGAAACTGAGACTCAGAGACAGATCCTAGAATCAGAGATTGAGAGTTAGAAGGGACATTAGAAGTCATCAAGTCCAACCGTCTCATTTTACAGGTGAGAAAACTGAGGCTGGAAGAGTTTAAGCAACTTGCCCAAAGCTATAGAGCTGATGAGTGTTCGAGATGAGATTTGAATTCATATCTACCTGACTCCAAGTTTAGCACTGAATGTCTGCCTTACAGAATACTGTCTCCACCGCAGAACAGCCAAATGAAGACAAACCCTAATATTCCTCCCAGTTATTCATATAGATCATAAACCAGCTGCTACCAGTATCTGATGTCATTATGCACTCATTCATAGCAGCTGAGTATGTTATTTGGGAATTTTATAGCTGTAATCATAACTGCTTTGGACTTAATTTTTCAATAATACACCCCCGTCTCTCTCTGTCTCTATCTCTCTGTCTCTGTTTATCTCTCTGTCTCTCTGTGTCTCTGTCTCTGCCTCTATGTCTCTTTCTCTATGTTTGTCTCTGTCTCTCTCTCTCTGTCTGTCTCAGAAGAGGCAGATTTCAAATTTACCGAACCATTACAATAGCATTTAAATTGCTATATTTGTGGGTTGTGCATAAGGACAGACCTCAGAAAAGTGAAGTCCTGTCAGACAGCTGATCCCAGAGGTCAGATAGGTAGGATTTCTCACCTAATGAGAGAAATCTTGGTGATGGCACACTATAACATGCAAATCACAATGCAAATGTGCAGCTGTTGCTTCTTCATCCCTAAAATCCAAATGTTCTTTTATTCATAAAACATGTAGCGTCCAAATGCTTTTGTCTTATGGTCTCAGACTTTTTTTTTTTGGAGTCAGCAGAAACCGAATTCAAGAGCTAAAAAATGTATCCTCATTGTTTTCCCATGATTACATATCCCTTCCTATCTGACTGTAGCTAATTGCAAAATCTTTCTCTTTCCATTTCATGAGGAGGTGTCTTGGAATCAGACTAAGTCTAATCATGCATAGAACTGACTTTTGGCCACTCTCAAAAAACTCAGTTTTAAATTGTGAAAAACTCTGAGGGTCCCATGAAACCTTGTATAGAGACTCGAGTGCCAAGTGAGGGCATTGAGAAGATTTGGATTTCCCCCTTGTACCTGGGATCAATTGTATCCCTTTTAAAAACCTTTGTTCACCAGTCTCCAAAATACAGTGGCATTTAGTCAGGGATGTCTGGCTTACTTTGATTCCCACCATCTTGCAGATAAGGAGGTTGTTTTTGCTTTTATTTTTATTTCTTGGGGGAAGGGGATTAACCATTTATGTCATTAAAGGAATATTTGACATTTTAAGATGCAGTTGACCCCGTAGGTGGGGCAGCTCCAAGGAACCTTACCTTTCTTTCCCTGATCATTCACTTGGCTTCCCTCCTCTCTGGTGCAGTTCACTGTGGGAACTCCTGCCTGCCTTTCTCTTTGCACAGCTTGTGGATATCTGGGGAAAAAGAAAGGCCTTTCGGGCTAATTCGTGAATCTTTCTGTTGGGGTGAGGGTGGGGGAGAGTGACAGTTGTGAGTACAGCCTTGACAATACACCTAATGTGCAAAAGTCAAAAGAATGGATTGGCTGAGCAGGATGAGCTCTCTGAGCAGAAGGGAGGGGAAAGCGATCTGTCACTGGTTTCCCAGCAAGAGAAGTTGAGAGGCAGACAAAAAAGCTTCCCACCTGGCCATGCTGTGAGCTGGCTGCCACGAGATAGGAATTAGAACCCTCAGGCAGAAACGAACCAGATGGGTCCTGACTACCACTGATTTTCACAGTAAAGCAAGAAGGAAATCGGCCACTGGGTTTGGACCAACAAAGGCAGAGAGCTCGGTCTTCAGGGGGTTTTGTCACAAGCTTGGTCTTTCAGCCTGGCCCTAGCGGGCAGGCCCAGAATTAATCAATGGCCCCCCTGTGGCTTCTACCATCGTGCTGGACCACGGCCAATTGGAATGCAGAGCCGAGCCTGCAGTGGTGAATATCTCCTTTTGTTTTCCATTTTTGCCATTCAATTTGTCTTCCCTTGAGAGAGGCACAGGCAGATAACCCGATCGGCATGGTAGGAAAGTACTGAGGGTTTCCCAAAGTTCACACGTAGGTAGGGGGCCCAGAAGGTAAGCAGATTTGTAGTGGTGAGCAGGGAAAGCCAAATTGGCTTCCATTTGTCAAAAGCTTGGAGCAGAAAGTCATCAGCTGCTGCCAATACCCATAACAAGGACGCTGGCCCTTTTCCCCACTGAGGCTGGGCTGTTTGTAGGTAGTAGATAAAACAGAGACCTAGAGCCTCAAGTCAAGTCAACAGGCATCTATTAAGCCCTTACTATATGCCAGGCACTCCAGTAAGTCATACAGATACAAGTAGAAAGATAATCCTTGACCTCAAGGAGCTTATAATCTAATGGGGAGAGAATACACAAAAGTAAGCCGGAAAGGCAGAGAGTGAGGTGATACCTGGTCATGTAGAGAAACTCTGAAGCACAGCCTAGAGAGGAATGAAGACATAGTTGGCCGAGGTGTCCTGAATGTAACCACTCCTGGCAAGGGCTCCCAAGCCTTTTGGGCTCCAGAGTTCTTCCCAGTTTAGGAAGAGAGGAAAGTAGCATGTCATCCCTCAAATGGAGAGAGACTCAGGGGTTTGTGTTCATGGCTATGGAGATCACAGGGGATGTGAAGAAGATGAGGAGAGAAGGGAAAGGTTGCAGTCCCCTCATGGTGGTGGCATGAGACTGAAGCAGAAGCAAAAATTTCCTTCCAGAAGGCTATGACAGGTGACATCCACATCGATGGACAATGTATGGGATGTGTGTGCCTGTGGGTGTTTTAACCTTCACTCGTAAGCAGAATTTCAGAGAGAAACAAGTCTGTGGAGAGAGGAACAATGGATGTCCCTTAACCTGCCCCAGTCTTCTTTTGTTGTTTCCAAATTTATTCTTTTAAATAATTCATTTTCCATATTTTTGTAATTTCACTTATGTCAATTTTATAATAAATTATGTGAATTTCTATTATTTTTCATAAGAACCTGTGGGCAACCCCATCCTTGGGATTCCTTTGATTGCAACATGGAGGCACAATGGGAGCCACCTTTTGTTTCTCTCCTTTCTGCTTGAGCTTGGGCTCTACTCCCCAGCCCATATAAGCACAGACCATTGGTTACTATCCTCCTAAGTTCACAATCACCATGAATTCAGGTTCTGTGGTATAACTTGACCCCATTGACTTGATTCCAGGTTATAATGAGGGGAGAAAGGAGGGAAGGTGCATTTATATGGTGCCTACTGTGTACCATGAACTGTGCAAAACACTTTTTACAAATATCATTTGATCCTCACAACAACCATATATGGTAGATAGTATTATTTTCCCCATTTTATAGTTGAAGAAACTGAGGCAGACAGGCGATAAGTGCCTTGCCCATGCTCACACAGCTATTAAGTGTCTGAGGTGAGATTTGAATTCAGGTCTTCCTGGAGACAGCTAGGTGGTTTAGTGGATAGAGCTCTGGACCTGAAGTCAGGAAGTCAGTCAGGAAGATCTGAGTTCAAATCTGGCCTCAGATACTTATTAGCTGTGTGATCATAGGCAAGGCACTTATCTCCTGACTGCCTCAGTTTCCTCAACTATGAAATGGGGATAATAATACCATCTAGCTTACAGGGTTGTTGTCAACAAGCTAGCTGTGTGACCTGGGCAAGTCACTTAACCCTGCTTGCCTCAGTTTCTTCATCTGTAAAATGAACTAGAGAAGGAAATGATAAATCACTTCAGTATCTTTGCCAAGAAAACCCCAAAACCACAAAGCCTTAGACATGACTGAAAAATGACTGAACTAGGTGAATGTCTGACCCAAAAGCACCTGAGTTGAGTCAGATGTTATGAAGATGGGAAAGATATGGTGTAGACTGTGAAGGGAGGGCACAAATCATATTCTCTGTCTTGTGTTGGAAAAATGGAGAAAGATCCAGGAGATCAGTTTCCTTCCAACCTGATTTGGCTCGGACGGAGAACCAGAGAAACTGGTCCTCATACAATACATCACCTGATTTGAAGGAGGTATTACAAGTATGGCAGGAGCCTGGTGTGGGCAGCCAGTGGAGAGCCCAGGTTTGATTCTCTGTCATATATTCAGTAGAGGGAAGTCCAAGGAGATGTACCTAGACAGATTTCCTCTAGGCTGGGTTTCCCTAATCAGTCTTTATTCTATGACTGCAGAAATAATTTTCTTGATGGGAGGACACACCCAAAAGTCAAGTGAGAATTCTTTTTGGCACAGGAGTGCTCCTAGGTGGGTTTTTGTTCCCTTGTGTCTTCTGTATTTGAGCCTCTATTGTATTGTTTGTCTGTCTGGAGAAGTCTTGTGCAGTAGAATGTGCCATGAGCAGCCTGAGGTCTTGGCCACAGCAGGTCTACTTGTACTGTCCTGCAAGCTCGTTGATACTTGTGTTCCTGATGGCATTTTCTGAGCTGTTCCCTATTCTGTGGTCACTCCTATGTTGGGGGTAGTGTTGGAACCTGATACAGTGAGCTCATATATTCTATGTTTATGCACCCAGAGTGGTGCTGACATGGGGCTTAGAACATGTGGATAAAGGCCGGGGGTTAATGAGAGACATCCTAGGGTGGGACAGTTGAGCTTATTTGGAGGAGCACTTTTCCAGGGACATCTTGTTTTGTTTTGTTTTTGTTTTTTACAAAGGGTGGTGCTTTCTCTCCTCACTTTTCCAGAAACCCTGGTTCTGAATCTCTTGTGTCTCTAGTCCTCTACCAGCTAGGTCCTTAAGAGTTTTGTTGTTGTTGTTAAGGGTGGTGCAGTAGGGGTCCAGGGATGCAGGCCCTGTAACAGGGCCAATAAAGAGGGTTTCAGGCCAGTAGAGGATGGATGGAAAGAGGTAAAGGTAGGGATGGGACAATTATTTTGGCACAACTCTCCCTGGAAGACCAAGCCACTGTGGAGGCACAGGATTTCAGGGTCTTCAATCTCCCTGGGCAGCATCAGTTAATAGATGCCCTTGGTATTCCCAAACCTCAATGGAAGCCTCAGTGACAGCCTCCTCCACCTTCTATTTTGGAACAACTGTCCCTGGAAGACCAGCCACTGCAGAGGCACAGGATTTCAGGGTCTTCAATCTCCCTAGGCAGCATCAGTGAATGCACGCCCTTGGTATCCTCAAACCTTGGTAGAAGGCTCAGTGACAGCCTCCTCCTCAGTGTTCTCAGCAGCCGTCACCTCAGGAAGCACCCTTATTCAGGAAAAGAACTTCTACTTTTTTCCAAGAAAAATGTGTCTTCCCCTTCCACATGAAGGATGTAGAAGCAAGCCTCTTTACCAGGGAAGACCAGTCACTGTTCTCAGAAGACTGAGACCTCAAGCCTCCCATGACATCTTCTCTACTTTCCTGAAAAAAAATGAGGCAATTTGCCCATGCTCTTCTCTTCTCCTCTCCTCCTCTCATATGCCACTGACACCATTCCCTCATCTCTTCTACTGGCTCTACTAAAAGAGTGGCCCTTTTACTTGTCAAGCCTGCCCCTCTCTGTGCCCTTTGGATTTACATTCCTTTCTATACTCTTTGGCAGATGGCTCTGGCCATGCCCATCCTCTCTTCAATCTTTGTTCTTTCCCTATTAACCCATTCCTTTCTTGCTATCAAGGGAAGGGGGAGGGAAATAAACATTTCTATAGGCTCACTATGTTTCAGGCACCACGCTAAGTGCTTTACAAATAGTATTCCATTTGACTCATAACAAATCCACAAGATCCGTTCAGTTGTTTTTCAGTCATGTCCAACACTTCTTGACCCCATCTGGGGTTTTCTTGCCAAAGATACTAGAGTGGTTTGCCATTTTCTTCTCCAGCTCATTTAGCACATGAGAAATTGAGTTAAATAGGGTTAAGTGATTTGCCCAAGGTCACACAGTTAGTAAGTGTCTCAGGCCGAATTTGAACTCAGGAAGGTGAGTCTTCCCGATTCTAAGCCCAGTGCTCTATCCACTGAGCCACCTAGTTGCTGTAATCCTGCAAGGTAGGTGCTTACTACAATTCCCATTTTACAGTGGAGGGAACTGAGGCAGACAGAGATGAAGCAATTTGCCCCTGGTCACTTATCTAGTACATATCTGAGACCACATTAGAACTCAGTTCTTCCTGACTCCAGAGCCAGAATTCTATCCACTGCCCTGTCTGCCTCTGTCAACAGATATATCCCTGTCTCCCTTAAAAAAATGCTCCCTAGAGTCTATCATCCCCTCTAACTAATCATTTTATGTTTTGTTCTATTGTAAGCTACCATGGAAATGACTGGGAAGGGGAGGAGAGAGAAACCTTCCCTCATCCCTGGCTGTCCTCCGGAAGAGGTGCAAAGACCATGCTCCAAAAACCTGCTTCCTCCTCATGCACATGCACATGTACAGAGGTACAGAGTTGGAAAGCTAGGTTTTTGAAGCTAATCAGGGATGTCACCAACCTTCACCTAGCCAATGTCAGCTGCCTCTAGAAAATCAAGCAAGAATCATCTTAACAATGGGTAAACTATATATGGATTATACATATCTTGCCACTTAGTTTAAAAATCTCATCTGCTCTCACTTTCTCTGATCATACTCTAGACTGGGCCCTGTTCAGGGACCAACTCACCTCCCCATGCTCCCTTACCCTAGTTAAACACTTGCCACCTCCAGAAAATCATCTTGGGTGCTTTTAGGTGTAATTTTCCATTGTTCCAAATTTGGATAACCCTTTTTATAATGTGGAAAAACTTGGCTAGGGGAATTGAGTCTGACTAGATGTCACCCTCCCCCAATCCTGCCCTTTATGTTCAAGTGAAAAACGAAACTATCCTGGGTAAACATTCCTTAGGGTTCCTACAACACACAGGGAATCCCATGTTTTTCCAAATGTTCCTCCAACACACAGGGAGTCCAAGAGTTTTCCAAGGGTTCCTGCAACAGATAAGGGCATTTGAAGTGGTGATTCAAACACACCTCTCACCAGGACAAGCAAGCTAATTTAAAAAGAAAGCAAACTCTCAAAGAAGGCACCAAAGAGATGTGGGTCTCTATGATGTGGATTAAACCCACGGATCGTTTACTCAGGGTTTTTAGGCCAAGAGGCAAATTATATTCTGTGAAACTACAATCCATAAGGATCTCAGACAATCTGGCTGGACTCATGCCACGATAAGGTGAGCAGTATGTTCAAAAGTGGAGAGAAAAGACATTAACATGGATGAGCTCCCTCAATCAGCTCCAGGTAAATTACTAGGTATCAGTATTCTAAAGATGCCCCGCTCATATCACCTTCCATCTTTCCAGTGGGCACAGTAAGCAAACATGAGCCTCGAACTACAAATGTTATCTCAAAGAAACAGAATTAACTTGGAAAGAAAAGATATCAGAAAACAGTTCATTTGTAATCTTAAAGAAAAAAAAAACCTCTTTTTCTAATCAATCCCTGCAAAGTCTATTTACAAAAAGGAGAGTCATAGATGAAGAGAGTCTCCAGTGGGACCCTGCAAATGTGTAGGGAGCCTCAAATAGAGGAAGGCCTTGTAGTGTAGCCTCTCCTTGGTACTCATGGGTATGTAGGTTAGATGAGCAGGGGAACTGGAGGGCTACTCTTTCTCCACAAACGAACTTCATCTCAGCCCTTCACTTCAAAGTTAATTGTTTCCCATTTTAACTGGATTTAAACTAAGGACAGATTTTTAAAATTGCAAAATCCTTCAATTCCAGAAGGCTGTTAGAAAATATATTTGACCTTCCTTTTTCTTGTTTGTTTGTTTGTTCACTTTTCCTCCTCTAACTATTATTAACAAAATCAGTTTGGTATTTGAGATCCCAAGAGGAGGGGACATTTCTTTTCGAAAATCAAAAAAGACAAAACAAAGAAGTCTGCGAGTAATGAAGTGGAAGTAAGTAAAAATGCATCCACAAACTGAAAGACACATATGACGAGGGCCATGTTTTTGTGTTAATTCTCAGCCCCTGAGTAGAATTGTTTTGTATGTGAAAATGAGTGTATGTGTATGTGTGTGTATGTGTCTCAGAATGCAAAAGACAACATCTCACTAACTAAAGCTGGCTATATAAATAGATTTTTCCTCTTGCCTCACTCCCCAGCAGATCTGAACAACGGATAGCAAAAAAGGAAATTATGTCAGTTTTCTGTTGATAGGAATCAGTTCACACAGAGGAAACAGTAAAATACAATTTAGATAAAAACAAAAGCAACAACAACCCCGAATTGTCAGACTTCCGAAAGTTTATCTTTACAACTTGGAACAGAAGTGATTTCACAATATAATTGTATTATACAAAAACTTAGATATGCAAAAGATTTGTATATGTTTGTGTGTATATACATATATATGTACCTAATAGATGTGTGTATGTTTGTATGTATGTATGTATATGTATAGGTATTTGTGTATATACCTTAATTTACTCTAATTC
>JAQQSZ010011259.1:0-12296 GCA_028646595.1 Phalanger gymnotis | reverse complement strand
CCAGCACTCCTCCTTCCCCAAGAACCCCCTACCTGGACTGGGCTTAAATCTTCAGCAGGCTCTTCACTCCTGCTCTGATCAGCCACTTAATTCCTCCCACCAGGTGGGCCTGGGGCCAGAAGCAACTGCAGCTGTAGTTCTGTAGCTGCCCCACCTCTGCTGCCCCAGGGGCGGTAGCCAAATTGCAAACTCCCTATCCCCACAGCTTTTCCCACTACCCTTCTCTGTTGTCTTTGGTGTTTGTGGGTTGAGAGGTCTGGTAAATGCCACAGCTCACTGATTCGGGGTGCTAGGGCACGCTCCGCCCGGCTCCTGGTCTGGTCGGTCCGCACTGCCCACGCTGCGCTCTGCTTGGCTCAGCTCCGCTCCCCTCAGCTCCCAGCTCTGTGTGGGACAGACCTTACCCAGAGACCATCCAGGCTGTCCTGGGCTGCAGCCCTGCTTCCCTCTGCCACTTTGTGGGTTCTGCAGTTCTAGAATTGGTTCAGAGCCATTTTTTATAGGTTTTTGGAGGGACTTGGTGGGGAGCGCACGGTAGTCCCTGCTTTCCAGCCGCCATCTTGGCTCCGCCCCCTCTTCTTATTTCTAAGATACCATATTCATTAGTTCTTCTAATCTTGTTACTATGTTTCCCTATTCTTTCACTGGCCCTTATTTGTCATTCTAACCCCTTAAGATTGGTATTGCCAACAATTTGTCTTTGACTGGTTTCTCTCTATGTTCTCTCCCTTGGCAATTTTATTTACTTCCAAGGTTTCAATTATTGCCTCTATGTGGATGATTCCTAAATCTTTATATCTGGTTCCTACTTCTTTCCCAAGCTCCTAACCTGTATCTCCAAATCCCTACAAGACACAAGAATTTGCTTTGCGAATTTCTAACTCAACATATGATAATAACTAAGAGCCAGCATTTATATGACATTTGCTATACACCAGGAACTGTGCTAAAGCACTTTATCATTATCATCTGATCCTCACAACACTCCTAGGAGGTAGGTCTAATTATTATACCCATTTTACAGATAAGGAAATTGAAGCAAACAGTGTTTAAATAATTTGCCCAGGGTCACACAGCTAAGGAGTATGACGCCACATTTGCATTCAGGTCTTCCTGACTCCAGACTCAGAGATCTATCCACTGTGTCACCTTGTTGTTTGAGCTTATAATTTTTCCCCAAAGACAAATGACTGACCTTAAATTTCCCCCAAGACATCCAAAATATGCTCTTGCTTCTGACTTCACTGTTTCTATGACACAATTCTATAGAAACACTGTTTCTATGACAACAATGAAACCATAATTCACCCAGTCTTCCATGTTTACAACTGGGGTGGTATCTTTCACTTCCCCCCCCTTTCAGTCCCTCCTCTTAGCTCTCCCATCCAATCAGTCATCAATGGTTCTGTTGATTATGATTCTGGAAAAAAAAATTTTGTTTTCTTCCCCTCCTCTCTATTCCCATAACCAATATAATCCTAATACAGGAACTTATTACCATCTGCCTAGATGATTGCAATGATGTCCTAACGTCATTTTATACCTCTACTCTCTCCCTACCTTTTCATTCCACTTAAGATTTAATCACACCAATCCACTGCTAAATAACCTTCAGTGGCTCCTGTTGCCTATCAAATCAAATCCAAACTCCACTGCCTGACATTTAGAACTATCCACAATTTCGTAGAACCCCATATTTCTAAGTTTATGTCATACTATTACTCTTCACATAGCCCACTTCCCACTCAAACCAGAATACTAAGCCATGCCTGCATTTCTTCTCTCTCATGTCCTCATTCATACTGTTCCCTATGTCTTAGAAGCTCTCTATCTCAGTCTACTGACATTCAACCCTTCCTTTAGCATTCAGCTCAAATGACACTACATCCATGGAGATATCTCAGATTCCCCACTTCCAGCTGGTAATGCTCCTTTGCCTCCGGAACTCATACAGTACTTTTGTCGGAATCCTTGTTATATATTTAACATTAATTATTTTGCATTACAGTTATTTGTGTATCATCATGTCCTCCAACTAGATTCCAAACTTTATAACTTACATTGTCTTATCTAATCTTTGTTCAGTACATAAGGCAACTCCTTTAAAGTGGGTGCCCCAGAATAGCTACCCCAAATTCATGGTACTCTGTGAAGCCACATTTACCAGGAACCATAGCTCCTAATTCCTCACCATTGTTTGTACTTTTTCTCTTAGGTTGAAAGACAAACAGTTCAAGGATAAGACATGTAATGAAATAGTAGAATAAGTAGCAATATAATATTCCCCATACCTTATAAATCTGAGGGATACACTGACAAATATATACACCATTTGTGGACCCAAACTGGGATCACACATGAGAGATACAAATATAGGGAATATGTAGCATCACAGCGCATGTGTAGAAGGTCAAACACATAAGGAATGCATGGGGTACGGTCTTAGGAGGGCAACTTGGGTCTCTGACATTGCCACCTACCTCCAACAGTGCAGGACCAGTGGGACTACCCATATCTTCTGAAGCCATCTCATGATGTTCTCCATGAACCTGCTCCCTGATAAGTGTAGCATCTTCACTGGACCTGCTGTTCTACTGGTCTCCAATGGTCCTATGGTGACTCCTGCTGCCTACTGAGCACAGTGCTCTCTGCAGGATATTGCTCCCTGGTACAAGCTTTTAGGCTTCATCTCTTCAGGATCACTTGCAGGCAATTTTAGCTTCAATCTGCCAAGGGCATATGCAATGGCAAAAAAATTTCTCCCTAATAGAATCAGGCAAACAGCTCTTTGATCTTAACCACTATACTCAACAGTAACAAAACAACAAAGTCAGTCAAAGTGCCCTCAGGCTAATAAGTTTTCCCCCTTTAATCTCTATATTTAGGATGGAGATTATAGTCCTCTATCTCATACAGCTATGTGATTTAGGGCTAGAAATTCCCAATGTCCTGGATTAGCACAAAGATGAACTTGAACCAGAACAAAAGGTAAGGCGAGGAGGGAAGATCATTGATCTCTAGTCCACAACATTATGGCTTTATCATATATTTTTGTCAGCAGAAGAAGAAGCTATTTGCTTTAGTGCAAGATTTTACCCTGTGAGAAACCCCATTTGTCTCCCTAACGTTCTATCTCCAGCAATTAGCATAGTTCTCTGTACAGTTGGGACTTAATAAATGTTTAATTGAATTCTTTACCTCTCTCCCTAGAAATGTGAAATGTTCATAATTCCTCCAATAGAAATTGCTAGAAAGGAAAAAGCATTTTTAGGGAACTTGCTCAGTTGGGTGTAATTGCTATTCAGTTATGGTCACTGCGCTATATTAGAACTTTTATTTTCTTAAGTTTAGGCAAAATAGAATACCTGATATCTGGTGGATATTGGGGAAAGTGGCTGTAAAATCAACTCCCTGGGAAAAAAACAGGGGTAAAGGAGTATAAGTCAAGTGGCCTTAAAAAAAAGTAAAAGCATTATGTCCCGCTTCACTCACATCCTGTGCTTAATTCGGCTCTTGCTGTCTAATAGTACACAGATCATTAGACATTAACTTTAACAGCACAGCCCCATTCAACATATGCGCTGTCTGCATGGGAGGTCTGAGGGCTAGAGCTAGAGCATACAACAAGAAATGTGTGAAGAGCGGTGATCATTTTGGAAACATTTGACTGAACGTTAATCTCCACTAAAAAACTTTCTTTGTGATGCACATGACTCATCATCATCCAGCTTCCCCTTCCCCATCAATGATTTTTGTTTTAAGCTAATTTAGATTTTAAATAGACCTCAGGTTATTAGCTAAAATAAGTCTAGACAGAATTATTCAGTGATTTGGAGGAGGCAAAAGTGCCAAGGAGGTCACACCACCAAGTCACTGAATCCTCCTAGCCCGGGGCAATTTTATTTGAATTTGTTATAGAAACTCTCTAATGTCAGACTTTGGGAAATGCACAAGAAAAAGCTACTCTTCAAAATATAGTCACGTGTTAGTTGCAAATGACCTGTTCCTTGAGAAAGTTAGGGTCCTGGCCCAGAGAGCAAACTTCAATATTACCTCTAGAGTGCTTGTATCTTTTCAATCATCACAAGTAACCCTTTCATTCATTCTCATTGTCACAGTGTAGCTCTGATAAAATTTCAGTAAAATCTTTCAATCTCATCTGTAAAAGAATCTCAGTTTCTAGAGAAACTGGTAAACAACAAAGGCCTTGTGATATACTAGATGTGAGGTGAAATATTTTACAAAGAATTTGTCATTTAAAGTATTAGGCAGTGTTCTTAGAGCTAGAAGGAACTTTAGAAAGCATCTGCTCTACTACCATCATTTTACAGAAGAGAAAATTGAGGCCAAAGGCCACTCAGGGAATCAGTGACAGGGTAAGATTTGAACCTTAGCCCTGACTTCAAATTCAGCACTCTTCCCACTGCACCACTCTGCCTCCCTAATGATAAGCATTTCCGCCATATTCCAACTTTGTAGGACTTATCCTCTAGGACTATATACACATTCAGCCTGAATCCTAAAGAGCTTCGCACCAGTAGTACAATGTAGCCACCTCTGAGATGAGGGGCACAAAGCCAGCTGGCATTCATCATGGCACAAAACAGAAGAGAGAAAGAAAAGCTTAGCCAAGAATCATGAGGGGATAATAATCTAGTTTTATGAAAGGTATTTTAATTGTCTGTAGAAAACAGGCATTGTCTTGCTTTTGGGTAAAAGCCTAGTAGTAATTTAATAGCGGCCTTAAGGTCAATAAAGGTTTTCCATATTGGTGATCCCTTTCTTTATTTTCATTGAAAATTAACCTAGAAGAAGTGGCCTTAAGCTGTCATATGAAGAATCAAGGTAAAATTATACGTATTTGTAATGAGTTATGTTTTTATTTCCTTCTCAATAGATATGTGAAGGGAGGATAGGAGGGAGAAGATTTGGAATGGAAAACAGAATAATATTGAATTTTAGAAAGTATAAGGTAAAATATAAAAAGATGTCTGATGGTAAGGATTGCTAAACTTTGAAACGAAGATTATACCACCCACTATCAAATATAGGACAACAAGCATGTGGTTGGGGCAGGGGAATGAGTGGGAGCCTGGAGTCTGCCAGAGACTAGTGGGACTCTGAAGTGAGGAGCCCTGAACAACCTTGGGGAAACAAAAGGGCACTGAAAAGAAACAAGCAAAGAAGCAGTGATGCAACACCAAAAATAAACATTTCCTGTTTCACAATTTTGCCTAGAGCCAACCCTAAGTTTAGCTGACTGAGAAAGCAACCAAGTTATGAGTCTAACCTCAAGTTTAGCACCCCATCTACCTTGTGTCTAGCATAGACATCGCATATTTTAGTTGATCTAATATTCTGCAAGATACTGACACAATTAGAAAATGAAAGAAAGCCATAATTAAATCTGAATTGTTTTTAATGACAAAAAAAATAAGACCATCAAGGCTTAATTTTACTGATATATGATAGATAGAACATTGCTTACATTTCTCTTGAGTCAGAAAAATTGTGGAACCATACATCAATTCAGTGATTGATTATTGGAGCTATTAATACTGTTTTAAATTGTAATGGCAGAGATACCTTCTATTATAATCAACTACTGTATATTGTGCAATTAACTATATAACTATGTTTTTCCATAATGATAACATATAGAACTTTAACTAGGGTGAGGTGACTGGCAATTTGCCTAAGGGTGCCGACATATGGGCATATGCTTCCTTCTAGCATGCAGTCCTACCTGTTCTTGAATCTCATTGTCCTCCATCTGGCCTCATTCCAAAGCCCCTCTAAATCCTTAACACAATTGCCTTTACTCTCTCACCTGACCGCTTGGCCACTAACCACAAAGACCTTCCCACCTCATTTTCTTCTAGAAACCATCTTCCCTATCATGAGGAGTAGATTTTAGTTTTCAGAGAATTTACCTTGAAAAGTACAGTATTTTTTCAAAGTTTAACCAGTTGTAAATGCCATTAATGAACTGAACTTTGCATTGAAAAACCAGGAAATGCAGAGAAGAGAAAAGAAGAACAAAAAGTACATACAAACAGTGTAGTTTAGAAAGCTACAGGTTCAACTTATTACATACTTAAAAAGAAAAATGAGTTCTGTATAATAGAAATCTGTGTCACATATAGTCCTCTTCCTCTGTTACACTATGTATGTGGAAATGTCCATTTTACTTGGTGTTAAAGTTCAGAACAAAAATAACTTGAAAAAAATCAGGAGTAAAGTTATTGTTACTATCACTTCCTATTTGTATGATACCATTTGCCAAAAAGTGCATTTCAGTGTATTAAAGTTCAATTAAAATGAAAGCTGCAACAGGGCTATGATTTGAAATATGGTACTTACATTAGACAGTATCTCAGAGACAGTAGGAATGTCTAAATTAGTCTTGGGTGAAAAGGAGCAAGGAAATGCACATTAGACTTACAGGAGGGGAAAAGAGAACTAATATCATCTTCTTTTTCATGATGTAGTGTTTTAAATAGCCTTGGCCATGTAGTTACTGAATAGCACATAGCATCACTGCAAAACTAGGTAAGCTAGAAGACAATAATCTCTGCTTATTGGGAATGTGCCAAATGAAAAAGAAGAGGGTCCCTGACTCAGCTGCCTAGCCCATGTCTAGCAGTCACTGATAATCTTTCATCCATCTTCCTTTCAACTAGGACTTTCTTTGAAGTGCTATGCTTATGTCATATGTACTTCCAGTGAAAAGGAGTATTATTTTTCCAGAATCCATGACTTCATTTAATACCCATCAAGTAAGTCAGTCCTTTTCTAATCAACATTCGAGTGACTATTTTGAAGGTTTGGGGAGTCCTCCATTATGTTGGACTTTGGGAGGGCATGCCATTACCTTGTGCTCATATTGGTCATTTGAACACCATCCATTTTCACTCCATCTGGACAGTCTGGGGCCTGCACCTAAATCTTCTTGCTAGGAGGCTCACCTTACCACATCTGACCTTACTTGTAAATATCTTTTTCCATTAATTCATTTAAATTCAACGCAATGAACATTTGTTAAGAAACTACTACAAATAAGGTGGATAAAAACAAAACAGACCTTGCATACCCTAAAAGTGGTTAAATTCAGGGGTGGGTGTGGACAGTGAGAGAAGTTGAGGGCTGAATGATAGGTACATTCATACATATAATAAAAGGTAAGAAAGTGATGAGAGCAAAGAAACGATGTAGGCAAAGTGTTCTAGGAATTTTTTTAAACAAAGAAATAACACTTTCAGTGATAGAACAGGGAAACGGAAGGCTCCAAGGAGGAGGTAGCATGAGCTGATCCTTGAAGGAAAATTATGCTCTTGAAAAAAGGGGGAAAGAGAGGGTACAAAGGTAGGACATGAAATGTTGAGTTTAGGGAGCAGTTTGATTGAAATATGGAGTGCCTAAAGTAGAATAATATGAAATAAGATGGGAAGTTAGGTTGGAAAACTTAAAAGGTAGACTAAGACACAAGTGTCAAACATAGGCCTCTTGGGCAGATAATGTTTATATGCAGTTTCCTAGGTCAATATGCTACCCACAGGGATACTTATACATGGTTTAGTGACCCCCCCCTCCCATTTCTTTTGTAGTTTGGAAAAGCCAATTTTGATCAATTAAGGGAGGTGTGAAGTCTAAGTTGAAGTTATGTAAAGTAAATTTGTGGATCCAGTCATTGTGTTTTCATGACTTTCTCCAACCTTGTTCAACAGGCACAGAAACAGGAGCAAAAGCAGCAGATATTGGATTAAAACAAGGCAGAGGTAAGGCAGGACAAGATCAGAGTTAATAAGCAGGCAAGGTATTTGAGAGAAGAGGACAGTATAGAGTTAAACTGGTTCACCAAGGGGTCACCATGGGGAAGGAAAGAAAGTCTAGGAAGTTCAGGGAAAGAACTGAGGGGTGATGGGACTGGAGGTCACAGGGAGGATGAAGAATAGGGTTAGAGGTTACAAGACAAAAGTAGAAGCAAAATGAAATTCCCCAACTTAAGAGTAAATGAATACGAAAGTATAATAGTGTGGGTAGTGACAAGATCAATGGTATGACCATCTCTGCATGTAACTGAGGTGCAGTAAGCAAAACCAGGGGAACACTGCACACAGGAACAGCCACGTTGTACAGCGATCAATTATGATAGACTTAGCTCTTCTCAGCAATGCAATGATCCAAGACAATTTCAAAAGTCTCATGATGGAAAATGCTATCCACATCCAGAGAAAGAACTGTGGAGTCTGAAGGCAGATCAAAGCATGCTATCTTCACTTTATTTTTTCAAAGTTTTTTTTCTTTTGTTTTTAATACAGAAATATGTTTTACATGATTGCACATGCATAACCTATATCAAATTGCTTACCTGTCTTAAGGAGAAGAGGGAGATAGAAAAATTTGGAACTCAAAATCTTATTTTAAAAAACAAATGTCAAAAATTGTCTTTACGTGTAATTGGAAAAAATAAAACACATTTAAAAAAAAGATGATCATCACAAATGATTAAGTTAGGGAAATTGGAAATTAGGATGTTTGAGAGAGGTATCAGTATGTATGCTGTAACACTCTAGTATGATGGCAGGATTTGGAGAGGAGGGAAACACTGTGGGCCAGGCACTGAATTCAGTAAGGAAGAAAGGAGAGTGGTCAGTAGATAACAGCTACCAGAAACTTGATTAGATGATAAATACAGATTGAATGACTGTAATAGGAGGAGACGTTACTGAATGATAGTGGCAGAGGGAGAATCTGGAAGTGGTCATGGGAACCAAAAGAGTACTCTATGATTCTATGACTCTCTGAGTTATGAGTGGAAGTGCAACCAGTGTTGAAAAAGGTGGCTGGGAAAGCTGTGTCATCAGGGGATAGCCAGGTTTAGTGAGTACAAGAAGATGGAAGAACTGAGAAAGGAAAAATTTTAAGATGAAGCCAAGTTTGTTACCTATGGAGTAGGCATTCCAGAGAGCACAGTGGAAGGTGTGGGTAGCTTTAGGATGCGGCTTGGTGGGAAGGGGAGGATAGTTTGAAGGGGATGGGAATAAGGGAATGGTCAACAGGGGCCAGAGAATGGGGTCTGAGACACAATACTCCAGATGAGGTCTAACTAGGACAAAGTACAGCGAGACTATAACCTCCATATGCCTAACAAGTCACTAAAACCTTCTTAAAGTAAGTGATATGTCCAGATACCTTAATGACGTAAGAACAAGTATCAATCAATCTCAACTATAGATTTTAGTCTAAACAATCATAGCCTTTAGTCTAAGTAAAAAAAAAGTCTTTGAATTAGAGTGATATTGCACAGTAATCCTGTTCAGACTGTCTGAGGAAACTTGGTCACACTCTCAGTTTTTCTATATCAAGCTAGTTTAGAACCAAGATTATTTTAAAAATTGGAGTATGCCACATTAGTAAAATCCTTGAAGGAACTACTTGGAGAGGAGGGGAAAGAGAAGCCTCAGCCTAAGTCTCCTCCTTTCCCTGCCCCACTTTATCCATATCCAGGCATCACGGACGAGTTGACAGCAGTGTCTACATCGGGAGCCAGGATCCACAAGTAGTGCAGCAAAGAAGCTACACTAATGCCTAAAGGGGGCATGAAGAAGAGGAAATGACTTTCAGCAACCAGAAGCTATTGGTTACCCCTTTGCTGCAAAAGCTCTCCAAACTTAAGCCTACTTCACATGCCCCGCAGCTCTGTATGCAGCCATGAAAAGATGTCGCAGAGTTTTGTTTGCTTGTTTGTTTTTTGAGGGAAAGAATTTGAATAAACTCTCCTTTCTATAATACCTTAGCAAATACTCGTTTCCAAAAGGTACTTAAGTCTGACTAAATGATATCCACTGATAATTTTGGAGCGGGAGAGGAAACACAATAGGCCTGTGAGCTTTAACACTAAAAAGATGATTCTCTATCCCCTAAGAGATATCCTTAGAACCCTGACGGGGAAATGTAACTATGTTCTGAAAATCTGACTCATCAGTGTGAGTGGGACTTGGGATAGTCACATCAGAGCATGTGTTACATGAATACTAAGACTGGAAGATTAGGTTGGGGCCAGATCGTGAAGGGCTTTAAATGCCCAACAGAGGAATTTATATTTGATTTTAGATGTAATATAGTGATCCACTTGAGTTTATTGAACAGGGGGTGATGTGGTCAGACCTGCACCTTAGGAAAATCATTTTGGTAGCTGTGATGAGGATGGATTGAGACGGGGAGAACAATTAGGAGGCTATTACAAAACTCCAGGCAAAAGCTAATTGTTGCTGTTGTTCAGTCATGTCTGACTCTTTGTGACCCCATTTAGGGTTTTCTTAGCAAAGATACTGGAGTGGTTTTTCATTTCCTTCTCCAGTTCACTTTACAGATGAGGAAACTGAGGCAAACAGGGTTAAGTGACTTGCCCAGGGTCCCACAGCTAGTAAGTGTCTGAGGTCAAATTTGAACTCAGGTCTTCCTGACTTCAGGCCCATCACTCTGTCCCCTGCACCACCTAGTTGCCCCAAAAGATATTTAGGGCCTGAACTAATATGACGTCTGTATGAGTGGAGAAGAGATGAATTCTGTGGAAGTAGAAAGATCAAGATTTAGCAACTGATTAGGTACGAGAGCTGAGTGAAAGTAAGAAGTTGATGCTACATCAAGGATATAAACCTGGGGAAATGGAGATGTAATAAGTGTTTATTTAGTACCAACAACATGCCTGGTAATGTGTCTATGCTTTTTGCTAATATTATTTCATCTGATCCTCACAACAACCCTGGTTGTAGGGAGGTAGGTACTGTTCCTAACTCCATTTTACAATTGAGGAAACTGAGGCAAGCAGAGTTGTTACTTGCCCAAGATCACACAGTTAGTATCTGAGGCCAGATTTGAACTCCAGGCCCAGCTTTCGATCCAGTGTACCCCCTAGCTGCCTCCTGGTAGTCCCCTCAACCAAAAATGGAGAGTTTGGAAGATGGATGGCTTTGTGAGGAAAAGATAATCAGTTCTGTTTTGGACCTTTTGATTCCTGCAGGGCATCCATCCAATCTGAAATGCCCACAGGCAGCGGGTGATGCCCAGGGGAGAGACTAAGTCTAAATTTATATAACTGAGATCATCAGTATAAAGATGATAACCAAACCATGAGAGTTGATGAAGTCACTGATAAAGAATGAAGTGAGACATGAAAAGATGGTCTCCAGAGCAGAGACTTGCATATCCACCATTAGAGGGTATGATACGGGTGTTGAGCCAGCATTCAAACCTATCAGAGAAGAACTGAGAGAAGAGAGAGTATCCAGGAATAGAGAGTGGTCCAAACACACATCTATTATCCTGTGACACTGACATTCATTATCCAGTGCTGATGACCCTTGTCAGTCGATAAACATTTGTTAAGCATCTACTACATTTCAGGCACTGTACCAAACACTGGTGATACAAAGAAAGGTGAAAACAAAACAAAACAAAAAAGCAGCTCCTGCTCTTAAAGAACTTACAGTTTTAATGGGGAGACAACATGCAAATGACTATGTATGTATACAATATACAAAAGATAAATTGGAAATAATCATCAGAGGAGAGGGACTAGAATTAAGAGGAATCTAGAATGGCTTCCTGGAAAGATTTTTAGTTGGGACTTGAAGGACAGGGAAGCCAGGAGGGAGAGCATTCCAGACACAGAGTTTAGCCAGTGAAAATGCTCAAAGTTGAAAGATGGAATGTCTTGTTCAAGTAAAAGCAAGAAGGCTAATGTCTCTGAATCACAGAATATGTGGAGAGATTAAGGTATGAGAGAACTGGAAAGGTGAGGAGGAAAGGCAGCTTATGAAGAACTCTGAAAGACAATTAGAAGATTTTATATTTGATCCTGAAGGTGATAGAAAACCAGCGATATTTAATGACTGAGAAGGAGGGGTAACATGGTCAGACTTGCTCTTTAGGAAGATCACTTTGACAGCTGAATAGAAGATGGATTAGAGTGCAGAAAACTTGAGGAAAGTGGACCAACCAGCAGGATATTGCAACAGTCCACACATGAGGTGACAGGGGCCTGCACCAGGGTGGTGATAATGTTAGAGGAGAGAAGGGGGCACATTTGAAAGATGTTACAAAGGTAAAATCGGTAAGTCTAGCAGCAGAATGTAGATGAGGAGGACGGAGAAGAGAGTAAGGAATGTAGTAGGAAGGCCGAATTTATGATCTCAAATATAATCATGTATATGTTTGAATGGTCCGAAATCACAAGGTATGAGAGATTCTCTAAGGAGAAAACAACAAGAAATTTATTTAGGCCCCACCGC
>JAQQSZ010011258.1:0-12296 GCA_028646595.1 Phalanger gymnotis | reverse complement strand
TTACTGCCTACTGGCCTTACTGATATGTATCCTAGACATAGTCAAATGTATACTCCCTTTCATTAATCTTGTTTAACAAGACATGTGATGGAATCCACCTGGATATTCCCAGTCAGCTGTGAACTTTTGGTGACTTTGTGACCTTTCACAGTCAAAACCACACCCCCTCCTAACCCTCCCTTGGGCTATTTCCCAGTGAATTCTAGGTAAGATACCTACACAGTAGACACAAAAAGTTCATGTTCCTTTAAGAACTAACCACTCCTTAACCATGCCTTAACTGTTCCCTAATCCCAACCCAAAACACTTAACTGAAATGTTCCCTCTCTTCAGCCCCTTGCAACCTTCTATAAAAATTCCACCTGCACCCCTTTATGGTTGCAGGTTCCCTAAGAACTCTTGCCCACTGTAAAGCATAATAAATCTTTGCCTCCTTGACTTAAAGAATGCTTGGGTTCACAAATTCATTCCAGGTGACCTGGGAACTTTGGTTTCAGATTCCTACATCCTTGAGTTTCTTTTCTCCCTCAACACTTGTAAAGTGCTAAACTTAAAACACTATACAAATACTATCCATCTATCCATCCATCCATCCATCCATCTATCCATCCATCCATCCATTCATCTATCCATCTCTATCTATCTGTCTACGTATCTATGTGTCTATCTAACTATCTATGTATCTATCTATCCCTCTACCTACCAATATATCTATCTACAGTCACCCAGGGAACTTACCCCACAAGCAGTAGCCATGGATGATCCATAGAAAGATCATTGAATTATGGTATTTTAAGTTGAAAGAAAGTTTAGATATAACCTAGTCCAATCCTTTCACTCAGTGGATGAGAAAACTGATGGCAAGGAAGAAGTGATTTGCCCTAGAAGCAGAACTGAGATCAGAACTTAGATCTTTCTGACTCCAAATATTATTCACTCTCCACTGCAAGAAGAAAGAGGATAAAACTTATCTGCTCTGCTGGTAGGGAGAGAAAGTAAGTTTTGTCTTGCTGAAAGCTGCATATCCTTTATAAATATTGTGTTCAATTTTGGATGCCACATTTTAAAAAATTTTTACTTTTCTTGCTGGATTTTTATTTTCACATCCTTTTTATGACTAAATAGATATCTCATCCTCTCCTCCCTAGCAAGCTATTTTTAGTAACAATAATCAAAAAAAGATTTTTAAAGAATTCCAAAAACATTGCTTTACATTCACAAAGGAAATTAACCACATCATCAAAAGCCCCTTCCTTTATACTCACTTCCCTTCCAACTCATTCTCAGTTCTACTCTACCTCCATTCTAGTTGCCTTTCCCTCTCCCCACCCTGCCATGGGGTACCCTTCTCCTGTTTTCTAGCTCCCCTTTATGTGTCATCTTCCCAATTAGAATGTAAACTCATTAAAAGTAAGGAAGGTCTTCCCTTCTTGTTTTTGTATCATCAAATTTAAGCTCAGTGTTTGGTATATAGTAAGCACTTGATAAATACTCTACCAGTCAATCAACCAAACAAAATATCATCATCATCATCATCATAGTCATCACCATCACAAAAATTTTTATAGTGCTCACTATGTTTCAGGCACTATGTTAAGTGCTTTACAATTATTATTTCATTGGAGCTTCATAACAACCCTGGGAGGTAGAGGTTATTATTATCTCTATTTTATAGATGAGGAAACTGAGATAGATAGAGGTTATGTGATGTGCCCAGGTTTACACAGCTAGTAAGTATCTGAGGCTGGATTTGAATTCAAGTCTTTCTGACTGCAGGTTGCTGTGTCTCCTAGCTGCCATATATGCAATGTTCTGAACCCAGCCCTGCAAAGAAGGCAGGGAGGGTACAAAGGAAGGGGGAGTAGAAAATGAGAGACCAAAGTACATGGCCTCCCCCCTTCCTGAGAGGACCAGGGAAGTTCTGTGATTGGTCCTCAGTGTCCGGGGCTGCTTCATGATGATTTATTGATTAAAGATCAGAAAGGAAAACTATTCAAGAAGAGCTGTCCCCTATGTGGTCTATAAGAGCAAATGGTGGGGTGGTCCATGCTTTTTTCCCCTTTTCCATTGTTCTTTATCACTAATTCAAGCTATCTCCTTAGAACTGTGTTCTCTGTTTTTCTAAGTCTAAGTTATCCTTAGACTTCACTTTGCAGCCTTGGAGTTACCTCCTGAGTAATCTTGAGATTGAAAAATCTCCGTTTGAAGTTCAGGCACTGGCTTAGCAGAGGGAGATTTCCTCTACAGCATGTGATTTAGAGAAGGAAGAAGATTGCCTTGCTTTTGGATGATCTGATCCATACCATGTTAGGGTAGGATATGAGGACCTCACCAGTCTTCCATGATATTGCTAGGAGCCGCTTACCTTTCATAGTCCAAGGAGAATGGGAATGACTTCTTCAACAGCCCCACGAACACCTTTGACTTCCGTTTCAAACTAATGAGTCTAATTGACTACATGTATTTTTTATGTCTCTATATTTGTTCAAGGGGTCCTGCACATCCCTTACATATTATATAATTTCTGTGTTTGGATAGAATAAAGAAAGGCTTTCCCAATACTGAAACCCATACTGTACACTGAGTGACTGGCTAGAGTTAAGGAGGCTCTTTCCCACTTTGAGGGAAACCATAGATGTCCTCCCTAAGTTCATGCTTAGCATATAGTAAGGGCTTAATAAATGCTTGTTAACTTGATTTCAATTTTAAAATCTCCATTGTTCAGTCAGGGAAGGATGGAGATCCTCCTGGAAAAGCAATGACCACTCAAGGAGAACAAAAAACTTGGTTCAAACATGTATTCCTAGGTTATGGAAATACTGAAAAAAAGAAACCATATTTGAAAAAAATCACTTGATTGGTGAATTTGGGAAGAATTATATAGTCACCTTGACCATTAAGATCCAAACTCTTGTGTTCCATGTGATCATATTAAATTTAAGATATTGGATACAGCTTGCCAACAGAAATCTAGTAGTCTAAGAGATGGCCATTCTACCCAAGTTCACTGGGCCATTAGATTGCTTAATGTGAGGTATCTCCCCTCTTTCCTGCCTCCCACTGCCTGCCTTAGTAAACAGAATAATCAGTTGGCATTAATGGCAGGTCAGGAGTCAATGGGATCTTAGCTTCTTATCCAAAGCTTGGCTGCTTCATCTACTATTAAGTACCCAGAGCTTCTTGGTCCCAAACAAATAGAGCCAATGCTAACATTAAGCAAGTACAAATTAGCTGTGAGACCCTCTCCATTCTCCTCGTGTCCAAGGCCATCACCGCTAGCTTGGGAGGGGGAAGGGATGGAGTGAAGTGGTGATGTTAGTGCTCTCTAGCTTACAGGAAAGGACTGTGCAGAGTAAAGGTTAGGAAGGACTTTCCTTGAAAAAGCAAGATGGAAACACAATCATTTGTAAGAAAGAATCCTTGAGGCCCTTGAGGCCTTGAGGTCGTTCTGAAGTAGGGGAGAGACCCACTTACCCGTAGATTGAGGGATTTGTGGGATGCCTTCAGGATCCAAACTGGGGTTGGTGGGTCTCTGCTTCTCCTATATACCAGACATCAAGGCCAGTGGGCTAGAGTCTAGGAAACAGACCTTGAGGAAGACTGATTCTATTGTGGAATCATTAAATCAGGTAGGGATGGTGGCTATAAACTCCATGAGAGGAGGAACCATGAGGGAAAGAATCTTAGAATTCATTTAGAGAATGCATTTTGTCCAACCCTTTCCTTTGCTCAAGGAGGAAATGGAGGATCAGGGGGGTTAAATTTCTTCTGCTCTACACCCTCTACACCCTCTATAGCCTCTTACAGCACTCTCACCCTTCATAAGCTCATCTACTATACACCATTGCTTCCACTATCATTCAGCTAAATCTGACAAGAACTTCTAATATATCAGAAAAACCTGGAAAGACTTACATGAGCTGATGCTGAGTAAAGTGAGCAGAACCAAGAGAACACTGTTCCCAGTGACAGCAACATTGTGTGATGATTAACTGTGATAGACTTAGCTCTTCTCAGCAATACAATGATCCAAGACAATTCCAAAAGAGCCATGATGGAAAATGCGATCCACATCCAGGGAAAGAACTATGGAGTCTGAATACAGATCAGAGCATTTTTTTCTGCTTTTTCTTTCTCATGGTTTTTCCCTTTTGTTCTGATTCTTCTTTCACAACGTGACTAATATGGATATGTTTAATACATTTGCACATGTATGACATAAGAAAAAAAGAATTCCTAATGTATCTGTTTTATCAAGCATTTTCCTAGCAATACAAAGAATAAAAATAAAACTGTATATACCCTCAAGGAGCTTACTTTCTCCAGAGGGCGGGGTCGAGGTCAGCAAGAAAGTTGTGTGATTTCAATGGCATGAGTAGCCCACATACCAGGATAAATAGTTACCACTGCATAGATTCCATAGGTAAGTTGCACTGGCCAAAAAACCTCATCACCCAATGGTCAATATTCTAGTGATGAGCTCTTCTGATCTTAGCTAAGGCTGGTTCTGTAACAATGAGCCCCAGGTCTATAACTGGACCTGGACTTTCTAGCTTGGTGGAATCATGATAGAGCTTGGGCTTTCCTGACAAAGCCTTTGAGATACCAGTCACCTCCACATAATGATGATATACTGAAAAGGAAATTTAGTGGAGTCTTTTATATGTACTCATTTTAATAACGACATGCAAAAAAAGGAATTAGCAAAGATAATCTATAGTACATGTACGTCTGTTTTGAGGGCAAAAGTAAAGAACTTGTGCCTTATCTGCACCAAAGATGCCAAGTTACCCTTTTCTAAGAAGCTAGTCTTGTCATTCTAAGTGGGACTTAAATTAGACCCTCTACTCTTTCCCTGCTATCTTAGGATTTTTTCATCTTCCAAGCATTTAATGATCAACTCTATGCAGATGATTCCCTGATCTATATATCTAGCCCAAACCTTGCTCCTGAGTTTCAGTCCCATGTCACTAACTCCCTATTGGACATTGCTAACTGGATGGCCCCAAAACATCTCATATTCAATATGACACACACAAAACTCATTATTTCCTCCCAGACTCACTCTCTTCCTAACTTGCCTGCTTTGGTCATGGACACCATCATCCTTCCAAGTCTCAAAGGTTCTCACTCAGCTTTATCCTTCACTCCTCACTCTCACATAGCCAATCAGGGGGCAAATCTTTTCATTTCTCCTTTCACAGAATCAGTGGAATCAGGCCCCTTGTCTCTGCTCACAAAACCACCACTTTAGTCTCATCATCTCTTGCCTAGATTATTGGACCCACTTCCTGATTGGTCTCTTTGCCTCGCTTCTCTTCCCTTCTCCAATCCATCATCCCCAGCTGCTAAAGTCATTTTCCTTAAGTTTCAAATCTGATTATGTCACTCTCCCATTTAATAAACTCCAGTGTCTTCCTATTATGTGTAGGACAGAAATATAAAATCTCTTTTGTTTGACGTTTGGAGTCCTTCACAAGCCAATCAATCTTTCAGGTCTCATTGTACATTACTCTCCTTCCCATTAAAGGCAATCCAGTCACATGGGTCTTCTCTCTGTTCCTTACACAGGGCACTCCACTTGTTTACAGGCTCCATGCCTAACATGCTTTCCCCCATCACCTCTATCTTGTCAGATCTTGCTTTGCCCTCAAGATGCAGCTAAAGCACCATCTTCTTCTACATGAAGCTTTTCCTAATTCCTCCAGCTGCTAATGCCCTCTGACCCTAACTCCTTGGTACCCAACTTTGCTGCTGTTTTTCAATTGTGTCTAACTTTTCATGACTCCATAGACCAGAGCCAGCAGGCCCTTTCCAACCTGAGAGACACATCTTCTGATGTCATTATCTTCTAGCATTTAATACTGTCCCTGGGCTTTTCTTGGCAAAGGTGCTACAGTGTATTGCCATTTCCTTCTTCAGTGGATTAAGGCAAACAGAAGTTTAGTTGTTTGGGATTACACAGCTAGTCAGTGTCTGAGGTCAGATTTAAACACTGGTCTCTCTGACACTCTCTGTATCCGCTGTATCACCTAGATATCCCACACATATTCACAGGCACATGTCCATATCCATATATATATGTATATGTGTATGTGTATTTGTATGTGTATGTACATGTATATGCATACATAAACACATATGGGTATAACATTTTGTTGTTTTTTAGTCATTTTTATTGTGTCTACCTCTTTATGACCCCATTTGGGGTTTTCTTGGCAGAGATACTGGAATAATTTGCCATTTCCTTCTCTAGCGCCTTTTTACAGATGAGGAAACAGAGGCAAACAAAATGAAGTGACTTGCCCAGGGTCACACAGCTAGCAAGTGACAGAGGCCAGAGTTGACCTCAGGTC
Source organism: Phalanger gymnotis (assembly GCA_028646595.1). Classification (NCBI taxonomy): domain Eukaryota; kingdom Metazoa; phylum Chordata; class Mammalia; order Diprotodontia; family Phalangeridae; genus Phalanger; species Phalanger gymnotis. The sequence continues at coordinate 5,940 of JAQQSZ010011258.1, read as the reverse complement.
TTCTTGATTCTAGGCCTGACACTCTATCCACTGTGCCACCTAATTACCTAGTTATCACCTAGTAGTACATACACACCCATAAAATTAAGGAACCTTAGAGACTCTCTAGGCCAATATTCCTCTCAGTTGTATGCTATAGGTCTATTTGGAGCAAAATTCTTCCCTTCCACCAAAATTTTGCTTCTAAAAGTCCTACTTTCTTAAAGCCCATAAAGGTCCAGACCTTTGATTTCATTGGTGTAAGGAACTCTGGTGTGAAAACTCCCTCCACTGAGATAGATCAGCAACCCACTTGCAACTTAGGAGTCTTAGAGAGCTGTTGCCTGAGACACTAAGTAGACTGTAGAATTAGGGACCTCAGCTGCAACTGGTGGTACAATGGATAGAGCACCAGACTTGGAGTCAGGAAGACTGAGTTCAAATCTGGCCTCAGACACTAATTAGCTGTATGACCCCAAGTAAGTCATTTAATCTCTGTCTGCCTCAGTTTCTTCATTTGTCAAGTGGGACAAATAACACCTGCCATGGGAAGGGTGTGGTAAGGGCCCAATGAAATAACATATGGGGAAAGCATTTAGCACAGTGGCTGGCATACACTAAGTCCCAATTCCTTCTCCCCCCTCACCTTGCTCCTGAGCCACAGAAAGGCTAAGTGACTTTCCTAGGGTAATCACACAATTTATATGTGTATGAAGCAGGACTAAGACTCAAGTCTTCCTGCCTTCAAGGCTGGCCTTGACTCTACTCCACCACACTGCCTCTGGCTAATGTAACTCAAAAGAATACAGAAAATCAAGGTTTACAAACCTCTTTTATACAACATATCTGTGAGGTGGGCAGTAGAGGCATAGGGTCAAGGGATCATAGATTGAGACCTGGAAGGGAGCTCAGAGAACATTATTTTGCCCATATTACAGATGAAGAGACTGAGACTCTGAGATATTGTGTAATTTCCAAACATTCCACATGTTGGTATATTTCTGAGGCAGGAGTCAAACCCAGGTCTCCTGACCATATGGTAAACACTCTTCCCCATGCTACATTGCCTCTAATGATCAATGAAGGCTTAGACTATGTTCTGAGCCCTTCAAAAGCAGAACCCCCGATGAAATCTGGTTACCAGCTTCTCCAACCATGGTTTGTACTTCCAGGGATGAAAAGGGCCATTTCTATCCCCTATGCTCCCTCAAAAACCCAGTCTCCCAATACCTCATCTCCTCATCCCCCAGCTAGACATTCTAGGAATCCTCAGTCAATTACCTTCAAAATTAGCCTTGGCCTTTTTGGATTATGCCCAGAGGCCTCTGCACCTCTAGCACCAGTAGTTTCCCCTCAGCCCAAGGCTCAGGACATCAGGGGAGGAACCTGGTGCCAAGAGCACCATCTTCTGTCTTGGTCAGCTGTGGTCTGTTTAGCAAGAGAATCCATACCTCCTACTGAGAATCTCTTTAGAGCGTGCTATGGATCTCCATATCCTTATTGATCTTTCTGCAACATTTGTGGAGTACTTTTGATAATTATGTCATCTCACTGGGTTGTGTTTTCTTCCCTGTCAAATGGAAGGGTTGGACTAGACAGCCTCTAATGTCCTGCTAGCTCTGATATGCTGTACTTCTATGAAGCTATAGCCTCTCTTGGCTTTGACCATCCCTGGGAATCCTTCTGGAGACCACAGTCTTAGGAAGGACAAATTTAGAAAGGATATTTCCTCCCCACCAGTAAGTCCCTTACAGTCTCAGGCCAGTTACCTTGCAGGCAACAAGTATAAGCAGTTTAATCCAAATATATACAGTTTTTCCCAGTCTTGCTGACTTGCCTGGGCTGAAAACTTTGAAACATGCCAGCTGGAAGGTCCCCCCCCGCCCCAACCATTCTCCAGAATGGTTAGATCAGTTCACAACTCCATCAATAGGATGTGTGTCCTAATTTTCTCACATCCCCTCAAATATTTATCATTTTCCATTTCTGTGTGAAGTAGGAGCTCAGAATCACCTTCATTTATATTTCTCTTATCAAGAGTGATTTAGAGCACTTCATATGTCTCTATGATTGCTTTGATTTCTTTTATTTCTTCATCTGAAAACTGCCTATTCATATCCTTTGACCATTGATTAATTGGAGAAAGGCTTGCATTCTTATAAATCTGACTCAGTTCTCTATATATTTGAGAAATGAGGCCTTTATCAGAGACACTTGCTGTAAAGAGTGTTTCCCAGCTTTCTGCTTCTGCCTTGCCTTTTCCTCTGTGCACTCTGAGTTTCCCCCATTGTGTCTGATTCCTTAGTTCACAGGCCAAGTTACATCATGTCTCTGGGCAGCAGGTTTCTGCTGATCACCCACCAACTCCAGGACTCTCCTTCCTCTTTTATTCCTTCTCCTCTTTCCATGCTGGAGGCCACACTTTGTATTTTGTTCGGTCTAATAGCTCTAGTACTAGCAGAGAGCTCCCCTTGCTCATCTGTAAAATAATGATGATAATAATAGCACCTGCCTCCAGGGTTGCTGTGAGAATGAAATGAAATTAATACTTGAAAGAGTTTTCCAAACCTTAAAGCACTATATAAATGCTATCTACCTATCTATTTATCATCTATCTACAATCTCTACAGGACATTACCCCACTGATCTCTAGCATTAGCAATGGATTATCCATAGAAGGATCATTGAATTACGGCATTTTAAAGTTGAAAGAGAATTTAGATATAACCTAGTCTAATCCCTTCACACAATGGATGGAAAAATTGAGGCCCAGAAAGAATTGACTTGTCCGGGGAGTAAAACTGAGATTGGAACTTAGATCTTCTGACTCCCAATCTTATTCTCTCTCCACTGCAAGGAGAAAGAGAAGGATGGAGACCCTTCTGGAAAAGTAATCAGTGGGAGTACTTGAAACAGTAAGGCAAAAATAACAATGTAGATGATAATTGTCAAAATGCCTATATAGTTCTGTATCACAAAGTATATGAGACTCTCCACATAGAAGGTAGAAGAAGTAAACTATTTATTCAGACACCAGAGAATCATATCCCAAAAGCCATTTATCCAGTCTAACTATAACAACCTGGAGACTCACCATCCCAAAACCTCTCTGAGCCCCTGCCCGGGTCTTCCCCAAAACAAACTCACAGTACAGCCAAGTCAGCCTGTTCTGTTCTAACAATCACGAGGGCAGCCATTAGCAGTCATTAGTAGCCACAACATCTCTCTCTCTTTCTCTCTGCATTTCTCATCACATAATTTCTTTTTCCTGTCAGGAAGCTCCTCCCACCACATGTAACTTAGGCTTCCTCTGATGTAAGCAGGTCACATGGCCTATCAATGCGTGGGAAAGATCCTCAAATCTAATTACTATTACACCACCCAAGGAGAACCAAAAGTTTGTATCAAATTGGTAAAAAAAAAATAATAATAATAATAATTCAATTTGGGAATTTGGGAATTTGGGAAAAAATATCACCTCAAGAGTCAAGGTCCAAACTCTCCTGTTCCATATGATCAGAAGTCATACCAAATTTAAGAGATGGGATGCAGCTTGCCACTAGAAATCTGATAATCTAAGCAATGTTCATTCTTCTCAAGCCCAGGGGGCCATTAGAATGCATAATATACTGTTCAGAGTTATTTACAAGAACAGACTTAACTGTCATCTACATCTGATATGACTATAAGGAAACATCCCTATTATATTGTCTGGTAATAAAGTAGCTATTGAAGACAAAAAAGATCAAATCCATTGCTTCCATAAGAAAACAGTCTCTACTGCTATCTCCTTTCATCCAACAGTGATTACACCTCTGAGAAGCCCTTCCTTAGGCTGTGAGAAAATGTGTTGGAAACCCTAATTTAGAGTAGATCGCCAAACCTGCTCTCTGCTAGCACTTCCAGAGGATGGCATGGATCCAGCACTGGCAGAACAGTCTGACTGCTCAGACAACTGGGAAGAAAGTGAGGGCCTATGGGAAAATGAAGTTGAAGGCCAGAGCCAGAGATTTAGGTTTATAGAGAACTGTCTCATGATAGCAGTGGTATAGAGAGCTCCCCTCTATTATGCACCTGAGAAAGAACATTTTTGGGGATGCCCAAGGAAATAAATGGCCTTCAGAGTGAAAGCAGGAGTCTAAACACGATTTTTAAAAGGGGCATATGGGGTGTTCCAAGGGCACTAGCACCTGTGGTCGAAGGGCTTGCTGAGCTCTATCCATCTTTGATGTCCACCTTTCATCAAACTCCCACCTGTGGTTCCAAGAAGCTGTAGTGTGAGCAGCAGCCACAGTCTGGTAAGCTATCTGGGCAGATGGACTAAACCAGGTTGTGGGTAACTGACAGGCTGGCCTCAAACCTGTGGGTGAGTTATGGGGATCTTTAACCCAAGCATGTGAAGATTCCCCCAATGTAATGTGTAGGTTAGAACAACTTGTACTTATGGCCATGAAAGACAATGAAGAAGGCACTGTGCAGCACTTAGTCCTTGGCCAAGGTCACCCACTGACTGCAGGTCCATCACCAGTCATCTTTACTTTTGTCCTGCTATTGACTCAGGAAGAGAGTGAAGCTGAAGACTTTGGGCAACTCTGTCTCACTTAAATCCAATTCACCAACAAGTTAATTGGCATAGGTCCTCTTTGAAAAAGCAAAAACAAAAACAATAGCAAACAGTTAAAAATACATAATTAATTTTTTGAACCACATTATTTAGTTGTTTGGCATATAATTACTTAGTCCTTGAGTTTCAAATTTAAGATCGCTGAAGTCCAGTCACAAAGTCCACAGACAATGCTTTGTTTATTACTCTGATACTCATACCATTTTCATTGTGAGTTTCTAACCTGGGGTCTGAGAAATTTTTTAAATAGGGAGTCTATATTTCAATATAATTGGCTTCTTCGGTAATGCTCTGGATTTTATTTTATGCATTTAAAGCTGGTATTCCAAAAAGAGGTACATAGGTTCACCAGACTGCCTGAAGGGTATATGGCAGAGAAAATGTTAAGAACCCTTGGCAGATAAGAATAAAGTTCTGTTTGAAATATCTAAAATAGAAAGAAATCTCCCTAGCATTTTGCTCTGGGGTCAGAGCAAAATTATTCAAAAAAGGAAAACTGATACACTTGAGGTCAAGACTCTAAGACAGATTTTGGTTAATATGAGCCCAGAGTCTTGGAGGACCTTGTGAAGTTAATATTTTTTATAACAATGCCTGATTGTCATCCCTGTCACAATGCTTAGACTAAGAGCTGTAGGATACTGGGGGCAGAACCCCCCACTAGGAGCTAGGGAGAAGTAAAAAGATAGAGATCTTGGGAGTTCCTGGTCAAATAGAGTAGACATGGTCACAGTCCCTGTCCATGGAGACCTCCTAATTGTATGGACAGTCTCTGCCCGTTGGAATCGTCCAAGCAAATGGGGAAACATGATCCATATATTTGGGATGGGAGGGACTTGAATGATTTAAAAAAGGTAGACATATTCTAAGACGGATGGGAGGAGGCAGACATTAGATTGTAGGAAGATAAGGAGTTAGTTGGGGATCAAGCTTGCCTAATAGAGCAGAGTACACAGTGGTCATAAAAAGAAAGGCAGTGTGGCACACAGGCAGTGTGGGACCTGGGAGTGATCAACAGAAGTACAGTTTGAGGAGATCTAGTACATGGCACATAGACTAGGTGTTCAATAAATTCTTGTTGATTGATTGATTGATTGACATTCCAGAACAAACACTGGGCTTACTGACAGAGTAGAGCGGGTAGATGGAGCTCTTTAGGAAAAAGGAATCCTAATTTGAAATTTGGCACTAAAACCAAACTCTCCAAAAGAATAGGCCCAACATGAATCCAAATCCTGAAGCTTCCTATCCTTCCCCAACATCACAGCTCCTCCAACCCCACAAAGCATTTGGAAGCCAGAATATTCCACTGATCAGGAATTACCCTCCCTCCCATC